>BJCO01002736.1:0-12242 GCA_018326465.1 Flaveria floridana
TATATATATATATATATATATATATATATATATATATATATGGTTACTACTGAATATTGATCATCAATTTGGGTTTCATCTCCACCATCTAAACCCACTAACTAAACCCAGGTACTTTGGATCTCAGCCGTGGCGGTAGTTACTATTCCGGCGGTCACCGGTGAACACTTCCTCCTACAAGGCGGTGGTAATCTATGTGCTCATCATATCAGGAGGGGAGGTGTGGAGTGGCGGTTACAGGAGGGCGGTTGTTACTTTTGCTGCTTTAATTGAATAGTTACGAATTGGAGTGGCGGTTTGCTGTGAATTTCCGATTCCTACTCTCCATGTTCCGTCATATCATATCATATCAGGAGGGGAGGTGTGGAGGCACTAACGGTTACACTCCACCATCCGAGATTCCTTCCCCACTTTGAGCCGATTCTACACATTGTAGGCGCAATCGGAGGCTAAGGCCAATGGTTTCCTTCCTGCTTTTCTTTTGCAAAACACCATCCATTTCAACTTTCATCTACGTTTCAAAACTTCAAAATATAACAAGTTGTATGCTGAATTGCCACAGATTTCTTATGATATTTGGGTTTAATTTTTTAATTTTAAGATGCAAGGTCAATGGATGGTTACGATACTGATGGGTTGCCTTTTTTTCCTACTGTTGCATCTACTTTTTGGAAATAGATGGAGACAGAGAGTTGAAGTTAGATGGTGGATATGAAGATTTTGTTTCTTAAAATCAGCTACTCATGAATCGCCTAGAAAATTTTGATTGTTTTCTATTCAACTTTTTTAAGACGCTTTGTTTTGGGTTTGTTTATACAGATGAAATCACTGATGAATTCACTGCTGATTTAATATATCAAAATGCGATTGTTTGTTAAATATAATTCCCATTTTGCAGGAACACTTGATGATTTGCTCATCTTAGATCTCAAATGATTTCATCATTGATTCTGAGATTGGGTTTTGATGGGTATTATGTTATATTCAAAGCTGTAATTTCAAATCCAGGAGAAGATATTAACATGTATATTCCATCGGTTATAAGATCGTGATACCCTAATTTTACAGATCTAAGCTTCACAAATTTCTTGAAATCAGGGAACTTTGAAGAAGATAGTGAAATCAAGGGTAAATTTCTATAACTTCACTAACATTTGTGCAATTTCAATTATGTTCCTTGAACTTTTAGATTTTAAGTCAACAAGATTTTTACACTCTTCTTCAAACCAATCTTATTGTTCAGCTAGGTGTGAATGACTATTGATTCATAATTAGAGGTAGTCCAATTCTTAGTTGTTACTAGAACGAAGATTTATGTTATGTGCAGGTGGTTTTGATCATACTACAATGGATTACTCTGTAATTGCATTAATAAATCTCGACTGTATGGCATATTGTTTCTATTGAGGTTGTTTTACATTTTGTATTGTGTATTAAACACTTTTGTTTTTGTTGTTATCTGATATTGTTCTTTAAAGTGGTCAGGTTATTTACATGGAGCTGAACAATTATCTAGACCACCAGCGTTATTTGATTTTTCTTCACAGTATTTTACAACAAGTAAAACAAATCAAAACTCATCAAGTGAAGAAGAAGAGGATGATAATTTGAATTCCAACAAAAGCAGGAATCGAGAAAGGTTGGATCCTGAAGAAACCTGTGACAACCTGAGTGAGTTCGGGAAGCTCAACATGGCCAAAAATGAAAGTAAATCTTCACTAAAATTAAGTTTAACACAATATTTTCAACATTCATATAGTTTTTTGTTGTATTTTTAAATTCGAGATTAATATATCAATGGCGAAAAGAAGCTCGAGAAAAGAAATCAGATCTTTGTTGTATGCAAGAAAGATGTTTTTTTCTTGAGGAAAGAACATATTTGTGAAGAGAGTTCCACCGGAGGATGATTATTTGGTAATCGTCAATATCGTATAACACCTAAACTTTTAATCAATTGAATTTACCCTTGAATTCGATTATTAACATTGCAGTAACACCATCGGGTTCAATCCCAATGCAAAGGTAATCATCATTCTCACTGTTTATTTTCGAGAAATAACACTAATCATCCGATCTAGAAAGTTGTATTCAGTCTATTTGGGTGCAAATTATCTTTTTTAGAGCTTCTTGCGTTGTTTTGTATCATCAACAAAGCTTCTTCGGCTCAACAGTTCTATCTTAATCAATTGATTTGGGTTTACAAATCATATTTCAATACAAATTATGTTGAATGTAAAAAGAAACGAGTAGAGTGATCTTTTTTACAAGGTTATAAATTCATATTCTATTAATCGTATTTAAAAAAAGTGCTACTATTTTATTGATTTCTTCTGTATATGTGTCTTAAATTATGCATTTCAACTTTAAACTGAACTTTGATGTTTTGGTTGATGTTAATTATTACAATCAAGGTCCCACTGCTCACATAGTTCATTGTAGAGCTTGTCTAGGTTTTGCATCTTTTTTATAAATTTCTTGTAATTGTCATTTTTATCTTGTTGTTACACAAATACAACAAATAACATCTGAATATAAAGTGTACCAAGAACAATTTATAACAGTGTCATGTTTACTGAGGTATGATATAGTAAAGCTACATCTATTTAGCTATTACTTTTTCAATATATAGACTTTGGACACATAATTGAGAAGACAATACTAATTGTTAAAAATGAAAATTCTTTCCAAATATAATCATTTCATGTTGAAATGTATAAAAGAGCCTTATCGGATTTAAAGTTTTGATCTCTAACTCTGTTGCTTATTTAGTTTGCTTATAAAAGGCCTTGAACTCAAATCATCAGAGAACTTTACCCCTCTATCATTGATGCAAACAGTTGGATTAGTGATGACCGACAAATACACTGAAGGTTATCCGGGTGCTAGATAATGTAGTAGAAACGAGTAAGCAAAAAAATCATCTTTGAATCAGTTGTTTGTTGTGAATTAAGTTTGACGTTAAATCCATTCCTAAATTAGGTTTTGATGGTTTAGTCTGATTCAAGTTTAGACAACTTCTGTTGCATCATGATTTTAGTATGTTAAATTTTTTCCACATTTAGGTATATTGACATGGCAGAAATCTTAGATCCTCCAAAATGAGGTGGTTCTTAGTTAATCTTTTCCTTCATTTTGAGAATGGATATTGGCAACACTCATTGCATGTATTAAACTTTCAAAATGTTTAATTATCATTTATTACCACCATCACTGATTTTTGACTTCTAGATTTCTATTATCAGACCGTGGTGACATTACGATTCAGCCGACATGCCAAGTAGCAGTACGATTCAGCCTATATTGCTAATATTTAATGTATGAGTCTGAATTTTGATTACTTTATCTGTATGATTATTGAATTGGTTGCTTTTATTGCGAGTTTTATGTCAGATTAATGAAATATAAATTGACAGTCAGAATTTAATTTCATGCTATTTGGAGCGAGCATCACAATACTTTACTCTAGCTTATTCGTTTAGAATCTTAGGGTTAGCACATGCAAGTGATTTCTATTTTCAGTCTGGGAGAATGGTACTAGGATGCAATTGCACATGCAAGTTTCTGCTTATGGATCTAACATTGGTGCATGTTCAATGTGTCTTCATGTATGAGGATAAAAATTACTTAAATATAATAAAATGCCCATGGTTTCTATAAGGATAATATATATAAGAAAAAATGCTCTGATCTTGCTGCTATCTTTAATCTTATGCCATCTAATCGTTTGTAATTTGATTTTTAAATATCTTGAGCCTTAATATTTGATTATTTCGTCTTCTGATGTCATTGCTTGTGAATTTGTTGTAACTTTAGATTTTATCATTGATAAGTATTGCTTATATTTTGAGGATGTGGTATCAGCTCCTAGCCTCAAATCACCACCTATGAGGATATTGGCTATCACTAAATACCCTAGAGGATGCTCATTTGTACACATCTGTATTATTGTAATTTTTTAGAGGGTTATATCTAGCTGTTGCTTCTAACATATTTGTGGACAATTTAACTAACACCATCGTAAGTGGGAGGGTGTACCGGTACCCCCTAGGGGCGCACTGAAGCTTATGCATCCGTGATATGTACTCATTAAGTTTATACCTATTGATGCTTTTGTTTTCGCACTTGAAGTACTAAAGTTATTGCATGTATGTTTTGATGACTCCAAAAAATTATTTTATATGTTATGTTTATTTTAATTTATTCAATTATATTAATGAACTATATTAATGATCTTCATTAATACTTTTTCCCCTTCTGTTATAGGATGCAGATTTGGTGAAACACGTTTTGGGTAAAATTTGTTATGAACCTTTTTTATATTGAATATCACAATCTTGATGTTACCTTTCCAAGACCATAACTTTGTTGATGTTGTTGATCATGTTTGTCTTGTGATCCTTAACTTGATGAATTCTTTTATCTTTATATGACCTGTTTATTTAGATGCGTGTTTTTCAAACGAATATTAATACTAAGATTATATGACTAATCCTCATATATGAAAGACTTTTTTTGTATGTGATTCATTGTCTCTATACTAACACGTTAATAATTTTATTGTTTATAATTTAAGAAGAAATAGTTATTATATTGTAACATAAAACCTCCCGATCACTGGACGAGTATAAAACAAGTTAAAACATTTATCTTAAAGTTGAAAAATTAAAATTTACAAATTATTTTAAAAAGTAAAAGAAATACAACTAAGGTGACTCACTAGTGTTTGAAATAACCCTAATAAATGAAGCTGGATGCTTCTCATTTGTCTACATTTGTCCCCCCTGCTTTGACATTCACCACCTGTGCTCTCATTCACTCCTTCCCCTTCATAAACAAGCACCCAAAACCCCCATACTCTGTTTTCGAATATCCCATCAACTTTCTTTTATCCAAATCCAAACCTAAACAGCTTTATCTCGACAGATTCTTTAGTTATGCTCTGTAATATTCAAGTAGACGTTAATGGTGAACAGTTATTCTTTGTTGATAAGGTAAATCCTCCCAGTTTGCTTTAACAATTTCATATTCACAGTCTCTCTTTTGCTCAAATTTTTACTATCTAATCTGACCCATCTCCAAAATGTTGAAAAGGGTTTGTTTTCTTCATTCATTTAACCGTGTGTCTGTGTGTTTTGTTGCTTAGAACAGAGGCAATGCTCTTATTTTGACTATTTTGTTCGAGTCATATTCACTTTCATATTGTTTTAAGTTGAATTCGATTTGGGTTCTTTTTCACAGTTGAAAATTGAATCTTTCTTTGCTATTGTATGTTTGTTTTTAGCTTTATGGAGTGCTTCTCTACTATAATTTGACTTTTAGGTATGACCCGTGTTCAAGTTGAACAAAAGTCAGCTTTTTTTTTGTCATGGAATAGCTCAAACTCTCTGTTTTAGTGTTACAGACACTAATTCAAATCCTGTCTTTTAATTGTAACTAATCTTTCCATTTTAAATGTTAATTTTTCTCTAACTGCATTTTTTTCAGAATATTCTTGCTGGTTATTCGAATCGAGTAAGCAAATTACTACCGGAGATCACCAACAACGCGAAACTCGTATTCAATGATTTCCCAGGTGGAGCAGAGTGTTTCGAGCTCATAACAAGATTTTGCTACAACAATGGCGCCATTGACATAACTCCTTCCAACATATTCTTGCTTCATAGTGCTAGCACTTTCATGGAAATCACTACTTTGATCAAGCAAACCACGTTGTACCTCGAAGGCATTCATTGTTGGACATGGTCCGAATTCGTAAACAGTTTAAAACAATGCCACATTTTATACCCTTTCATGAACAATTCACCTATTTTTCAAGATTTCTTGAATACCCTTTTGGGAAACTTAACTATTCCTTGTTACGAATCTAGTTCATGCCCTTCGTCCTCAAACAGCTCTAGTTTTCGGTTTTCTTGTAGTGATAATAGCCCAAAGAGTTCAAGATGCAATAGCCGTGTAGATTATTGGAAGTTTGATGATCTTTCTTTTTTGGGCATCGATTTATTCGAAAATCTAATCAAATCTATGATATCTTTACGTTTGGACCACCTTAGAATATGCTCACTCATCTTTCATTACCAAAAATCAAAGTTTTTCTCAAGTTATTCACATGATCAAAAGTGCAAAATCTCGGAAACTAACATCAACCTGTTGAGTTTGCTCAATGGTAGCGCGTTTTCATGTAGAGCATTACTCGACGCCTTTGGCATGAGCTTGAGTTTGAATCTAAGACAAAATGAAAGGTTAAAACTGGAGAATTTTCTTGGATTGCAGTTAGATGAGTTTACGATCGACGATTTGCTTGTTCGTAGCAGGAAAAAGTCCGCATATGATGTGGATTTGGTCCTGCGGTTGATAAAAGTTTTTATACTCGAACGAAGGATTAACGAGCTTTTTGTACATCGAGTGAAGAAAGTCGGGTTCTTGTTGGATTTGTTCCTGTTAGAAGTGGCTCCTGATCCTTTCTTGAAGCCATCTAAGTTTTTGGCATTAGCCTTGGCCTTGCCTGATATCTCTAGGCAATCCCATGACAGACTCTACCATGCAATCTACTTGTACCTCGAGGTTATATTTTGTTCCATCATTACAAGAAAATCTTCATTAATTTGCACATGATCGATGAAACCTTAGATCTTTTTCATTCTTACGTTATATTATGTTTTGAATAGGTGCATCGGCTTTTAAACGAAGAACAAACTAGGAAGCTGTGGAGTGTCATTGACCTCAACAAGTTGTCGATGGGCACGACGAGACTAAACCTTGCAAGAAACGAAAACGCAAGACGTCTACCGTTTGTTAAGCAAAATCGGTTCAAGGGTTTTAGGGTTCCCAGAAAACAAGCCCCAAAAGTGGCACAAGATACGCCACAATTGATGCTAAAGAAATCAAGAATGTTAGACCCATGTGATGCTAAATCCTTGCCACGACTATGTCACTAGAAGAGATTTTGTTCACATGTAGAACGTTTTGACTTGATTATATTTGTAAATGTTGACGTCCTTATTTGTATCGGATAATCAGCATATAATTGCCTTTCATATCTATTTAATGTTATAAGAAAATGAAGATGAGCACTTGCATTAGAAAATGATTAAATAGATTAAAATTGGTATATTTCGATGGAACTAAACAAGCCAAATGTGTTGGGCACGGATATTATAGCAACGAAACTATTAAAAAAATGTTGCACGAACACCGGCTGATAGACAAACCTAATCGACGAACAGAAAACTTTCTAAAACCTTTTAATAATGTTTGCAACTTCTACTCTCTTAAAACCCTCTAATCTAAAAACTTATGATGATAATTGTCATGAGTATACAGCTTTTAAGTGTGTAACACTGGCTTATGTTAGAAGAAAAAAACAACTTGATCTAAATTTTAAGTGTGTAACACCGTTCGGCTTAAACAACATTCTCCTTATGTAAACATAAATAAATAAATTTTCTTTCGAGGATATATAACATATTTCAGATGAAAAGTCGGATATATGCAACTCCTCTTAAGTTTTTAAAAATAGAAGGTTAATGTGGGACATGTTAATAGTATTTCTAGGTATTTATGCATTTTAAATTATTAGAAGAACTGTTAAATAATTTGGAATTTGAAATATATTTGGTTGTGACTAGATACAACATATTTATAGGAAAATTTAGTATAATTAAAATAGAGGAACCGTGATGACCATGCATGTGTGTAACCAGTTAACTTGGGTCAACTTATCCTTTTTTCACCTTTTGTCTTGTATAATAGAAATAAGTTTTTTTAGTTGTTAGCGCTAAATTTATGAGGGCAGTTGTGTTTATTACAAGTTTCTGGGTGTTACATGTTTTGTTATTTGTCGTCTGCCATGTTCATTCGGCCATATCGTTTTCTTAGGGTTTACCCACATATGGTAATAGATCTTGTGTATCTTACGTAATGACTGAAATCATTTTTATTTAAATATCTTTGATTCAATCATGATATTAGAGCCGAAATTAGCCTAATTTGGCATCATCATTCTTCTCTACAACCTTCGTCCCTTCTTCATCATCTTGCTAGTCAACGTCATTCTTCTTTATTCATTTCCGTAATCGGCTACTATATCTACATCATAAAACACATTTGGGAGCAATTTTTTTTTTCAATCCAAATGTCTTTAGTTTCTGGCAAGTCGAAAATGACTAGGCATCTCAAATATTCTTTGAAAATTGCATCAACTCAAGTTGTACTAAACCGCTTGGAATTATGGCTACTCGTGTATGTCGCGTGCCAGTGTCTGGACGATTATATAAAGGCGTACCCGTAAATGCATACATTCTCCATGTCCCACTAGTTAAGAGTAGCCGGTCCCCAAAAACGAATTGAAACATTAGTGGCCCATGTCAATAAGTTATAATGCCTTAATATGTTGATATATATAACTTATAGAATGTTAAAATGATATTCCTAACATTTTTGAGAATAAACGTAAATATTTTATGAGCTCTAAAACCCATACCAAAGCACATGGGATCGTTTTATAAAATTGTACTACTACTTAAAATGGTTCACTAAAAATTTACTCCGACCTTTGTTCTTATTTAAATGAATTAATGGGAGAAAATATAACGTATTTATCCTTTCTTATTTCAATAGTACGTACATCAATTGACTTAATAATTATAATACAGTGTATATAATTCGGAATAAATTACATACTAAAGAAAGCATAAATGTATACAACATTTGGAGTATTTTAATCTTCATATTTCCAAAAAACAACCATCTAATACATTTTTTATTTATTTAGTTGTGGAGTTCAAGATTTCTTGAAAAGTTTCATAAAGATGATGACAAACAGAAAAAGACAAGAGTGGTCGTGATCTATGTCTTCTTCTAACCTAATAAAATCGAAAAATGTGACCCATAAAATAATCAATGGATGTTTCTAATGAAATATTTATGTGAATTGTCGAGCTTTGAGTTTGACTTTTTTTAAAGACTTTTGTGCCATCCATGTATTTGGAAGATTCTTAAAATATAATGAAAAGTTTCAATATTGTACTGTTCGTTGTTATGAAAATTTAATTTGAACGATAAACAACAAAATTTAACTTGAGTTATGCTAAAGCTCACCTACCTTTGCCTTTTTAAAATACGATAATATAAAATCTTATATAAATTATAGTGTTGTTAAAAATACAAAAACACGATTACTGGACACCATTGATACAACACTATTCTTCTCCTTATTCCATCAAACCTTACATTTGCAAGGATTTGAACCCACACCATTTTTGTGGGGGGCAACACATAAATAAAAAATTGTTCGAAGCATACCAATAACTACACGAACATGATTAATTGATTATTTAAATGTATTATTTATTTTTTAAAAAGTTTAATTTATTTAATATCTTATTTTAAATTTAAATTTTACTAAATCATATAATATATTACATTATAGAACAATTGCCAGATAACATCTAACTTGAAAGATATCCATACAAGTAGTATCCACCTATACTGCTACACATGACTTAGAATTGTCAATAATACCAAATAACCTTAAAGTGGTGTCCTTATAATATGAGGCTTATGATGATCTATAAAAGGGGAATGAATATCAATCATTAAAGTGTTTATTACTTAAATGTGTCAAATTCTTTAATGTTAAATTTATTGTTTTTCACGACCAAGAGTTATTTTATATTTTGGGCTTTCTATTAGTAATTATTGGAAGGTATAGTGTAGTTATGCATTATTATATATCTCTGTATTTACATCATACTATTACTGAATTAGCAAATTTAGCGGCAAATCAAAAGCAATCAACACAATTTTCAACTTGACACCTTGTTGAAAGTTGTTGATATTTGATTATCCAATTTGATGTTTTCTAATTATTTGGTCTTTATATATTGTGTATTTTAACATGGATTTGGCTGCTTTGATGTTGGGTTTTGTTGGATAGAAGCTTAAAATCATCTGGAGTTCGGGTTGCTAGTTCAAGATAGAATTTGATTAGTTGGTTCAAGGCTTAAAACTGACATAAAACTTATTTACTTTATGAGCCTCCCATGGGTCTTGGGCTTCTGATTGGATATGATCCATTTTTTTAAGGATTCTATATTAATTAGTTTGTCGTGTGGGCTCATTATCTCATTCTTTGCTCCGCACACTATCTCGTATTCTCTCTGATAACCTTTTAGGGTTGTTCTTCGATTGTTCATGTATGTCGCAATTGTGTGGCTTAGTTTTAGTGGTCTTATAGTTATTTGGTCATTGCTTTGATGATTAGACGGAGTCTGAGAGTTCGAGTTTTATTTGTATTCGGACTCATTCATTCGAGTGATTTATCTTGCATTTATCTTTAGAATCTTGGATCCCTTATGATTTGGAAAAGTTACCCCGCTACTATATATAATATATGCTTTTAACCCATTAATTTTTTACTTTCGATTTTTCTTTAATAAGCTAATTTTGTTTCTAATTTTTTTCCTTAGCGTCACATTATAAAATTTGTTAACAATAGAGTTGTACTCAAAATATTATATTTGTTTTGAGTGTAAGTGGTTATATCAACCACCACTAACGTGTTGGTACGGTGAAGTAGAAACCGATACTAACAAAGAACATCATTGATGTTATAATATCGTTTTATGTCTATTTTTTTTATCTTCACAACCGAGTCACCGGAACTTTATACGTTTCTTTTATATATTTAAACATGTTAATACCACTGTTGCAACGCACGTAATGAAGTTTGTAAATGGACCACATCGCACGGGCGTAATTTATAGTTAAATTCTAAAATGTAACATTTATAGTATCTTTTTAATATAATGTAATATAAAATATTTGAGTTCATATTCTTTGGTACAAAAAATTATACCATTTTTACGATGTGATATCCAATGTCTATAGGATAATGTTATTATACAATATCAGTAGTAACTCTTGCTTGTAGCATTTTATTTGCCTTTCCTCCATACCCACAAAGTGCGCACAAATCTTGCCATCTCATTGAACTTTGTTGTAGACTTGTGATCATGCTGCCTGCTTTCAATCCCAAGAATTTTACTTCCACTCTGTCGATCTAATTTTGTGTGAAAATTTTCTTGATCACCAATTTCTGTAAATATTCCAACACCATCTTCTTCGCATCCTTCTTAGTTTGCTTGACAGGTGTTCTATAGTAATTATCTATGACATATTAAGCACATAAAACATATTTAAGCATTTAAATATCTATCGTTAACTTTACTTATATGGTATGAAGCTATTCGTACTTGCATCCTTTATCTTTAATCCTATATATTGTTTATGTTTAGGCATCATGGAATGCCTGAATATCTTAAAGTATGGCTCCGATATCAACTTGTAAACCCCATTCCCAAGAGTCCTTAGAGTTGGGTTTACACGTCATAACTTAATCATTAAACTGAAATTTTTATTGAACATTGCAACAAAAACATTCAAAACATTTAACATAACATAGAACATAGTCTGAAACATGTAACATAAATCGTGTCTTAATACATAAACTTTGAAACTATTCGGTCATTATTTAACTGGGTAGTCTCCAAATCATGCCACCCAGAAAAATCTTTTGACTTACTTGACATGCAAGCATTGCTTAGTAAGTTATAGATTATATTTGAAATACAAACAGTCATACTGTGATAAATACATGAGTAGTCATAAAACAATTGTGCTATTACAATCTGTAAAATATCATAACCGTACCATAATGGAAAGAGAAGAGTCAACACGTAGGCTACATGCGTGTACTAGTACAAGTGTCCGGTGAAATACTTGCACAAAATAAATTAATCCATTGACAGGCTGGAAAGAGGCAAGACTCTAGGAGCTTGCTTAAAGGAGGCATAAAACAAAGAAATCCAGTGACATGCTACATGAAGAATCCAGTTACAAACTAACTATACTAGTAGGCTTCATAACATATTCATATAAAATTGAATTTGTTAGGATTTTTGGCTATATGAAAATGTTCCCATCCCACATTGGTGCAAGGATGAAAGCTTGGGAGGACTCCAAGCTTATAAAAGAAGTCCAAGGCTTTGGTTTCAAAGTGCCCCAACCAAAAATACACTTGAAGTGTTTGGTTCTTTCTTTCTTTTCTAGTACTCTTGTCTTAGAGTGTAGAAAGTTTTTTAGTTAAACACTTTGGAGAGTGTGGGTGTAATTGGGCGGGGGGAGGCTTGAGAGATTAGTCTATGTGATTGTAACAATTTGTCGCATAGTGGATCTTTCTCTCT
>BJCO01002738.1:0-13884 GCA_018326465.1 Flaveria floridana
ACATGACCATTTAAAATACGACTTTTTGATCACCTCAGATGTGATCCATTTATCCACCTGATCATCTCAGACATGACCCATTTATCCACCCGATCACCTCATACGATTGACCTCAGTTGCATCCTTCAATCGCATCCCTCAATCACACGATTGAGTCCAATCGCATCAGAAAATCAGACTTTATAATTTGACTTTGTGGTTCTTCAAACTTTGAAAATATGGACAATCAGAACTCAGCTTTTACTGTCGGAAAGGACTCAAGGATTCAACAATTGTTATTGTTAGAAAATGAAATTGGAAATAGTAACAAACCACCAAAAATGTTGACATTGGATGAATACCCTCAATAGAAACAATGTTTTGAGATATATCTTAAGGGAGTTGACTCTAACTTATGGATATAAATTGAAACATGCTACTCTACACCTTTTGGGGCAAATGGTGTTAAACTTACTCTAAGTGGTATGAATGACACACAAAAAGTAGCATACAATGCTGAGAATAAAGCATATGCTCTACTGACCCAGTCAATTCCAAAAGATATTTTTCATCAGTTCTCGAAAGATAAACAATCAAAGAAATTATGGTTGGATTTGGAAAAAAGGTATGATGGTAATGCTACTTTGAAGGAGCTAAAAGAAAAGGCTCTCAAGAAAGAATTTGATAATTTCTTATCTATCAGAAATGAATGTTTGGACGATATAAAACACAGATTTTATCATCTGATGAGTGAGCTGCACACACATGGGGTTACTACATCCATGGAAGATAAAGTTGCAAGCTTTGCTGATGGGATGCTAGATAAATGGGATCCTTTCGTTTAAAATTTGAGACAAAATGATACTTTTGCTACTCTAGACATCAACGACTTTATCTTGAAATTGAGGGACGAGGAACTAAGGCTTAAATACAAGTCAAAGAAGGGATCATACACTCAAAATCCATCACTGTATAATGTTGTTCCCACACTAGTTTCTTTAGGAGCACCCATCCAGACAAGTTTTGTATCTAACACCTTTGGGCATTCCCGGAGTGGGCTATCTAGAAATGAATCGTCTGGATCATCAGGATTTCAATGCAACACCTCTGACTCAAATCAAACAATTCTAAAGGCTGAGAACTTTGGAAATGTTACCGTTGAAGTTGCTAAGGAACATATGGATCTTTTTGCTGTAGTAGTGCACTCATATAATGGGTTGGTTGCTTGAAAGATTGGAAATTGTCATTTTGATGATGAAGATTATGAGTAGGTTGATGAAGATGAATTAGAGAGAACGGATATAATGTGGGCCCTGGCTAGTGCTGTTAGAAGAGCAAAGAAATTTGTGAAGAAGACTGGACAAAATCTGATTGCTACCAAAGGCATAACTTTTGGTTTTGATAAAACCAAAGTCACATATTTTAACTGTGGAGAAAATGATCATTTCAAAAGAGAGTGTGTGAAGCCTAAGAAGACAGGAAATGATAATACTTTCACTTCAAATAATTGACAGGACAAGGAAAAGAAAGAGACTTCAATAAGCCAGGAATCCAAAGCTATGGTAGCTCAAGGAGATGAAGGACAGGACTAGACTTTCAGGTTTATTTCTGATGGTGAAGCTAATGTGGCTCTGGTGGATGATCTCGATGATGATTCTGCAAGTGAAAGAAAAAACTTGGTTGACAATGCAAACTCAGACATAGAGGAAGCTATGGATGCAGTGGAACACTTGGTGGAAGACGAATTGTCTGCTGCTAGCATAGAGTCTACAAATAACGAGAAATCTTGCTCTGCTCTAATGGCTGACCTCTCCGGCACGTCACAGGTAAATACAAAAGATGGAACTGCTTGATAAACATGACTGTGAAGAATGTAATAAGTCCCATGGAAGCATAGATTTAAAAGTTGCTAAGCTGTTAGATTACAATGATAGTTTAGTAAGTGACTTAAAACTTTGCACAGAAGCTAACCGGGTGTTAAAACAAAATGAAAGTTGTTTCAAAGAAAAGATTGATATGTTATGGAAGCAGCTTAGGGAAACTGAAGTTGTTTCTTTTAATCAAGCTAATGACATTAAGTTATATCTAACTACTATAGAGGAAACAAAGAAAGAAAAAAGGCCATTTTTCACGTTGAACTTGAATCTTTAAATCAAAAACTGCACATTGTTGCAAGTTCTTCTCACATTGTTAATAACTTAGTCAAAGTAAGAAATGGGGGGAGGGGAATAGTTATCAAGACGTTCCACTACCACATGCAATTCTTTTAAACACAAAATGTAGACCCATAAATAATCACCCAATCAAGGAACATGTGGTGACCACTCCTCTTGTTAGTGATCCGGATACCACAGTTAAACATGTACAATTGGTTATTGATGAAAGTGAATCTACTTTTAACACTAAAGAAGAAATAATCATTGAAAATTGAGATGAAGAAGATGATCATGCAACTTCCAGTCTAGGTTTAAACCATTCTGTTTCAATATCAAAACTCCTG
This sequence comes from Flaveria floridana, assembly GCA_018326465.1. NCBI lineage: Eukaryota > Viridiplantae > Streptophyta > Magnoliopsida > Asterales > Asteraceae > Flaveria > Flaveria floridana. Next base: position 2,480 of record BJCO01002738.1, read on the forward strand.
AATTAAGATCTCATAAAAAAGGTAATCATCAAAATCTCAATAAAATGAAAGAAAGTTCTAATCAAAATATGAAACAAATTAAATTTATGAAAGAAGGTGAACATCCTAAAATGGAGAAGAAAAAGACCAATCCTAGACCATGCACTCTACCCCACAAACAATCTCCCAGGGTAGTTGAATTGAGATCCTGCTATGAATATGGAGAAAAGGATATATATATATATATATCCTAATTGTCCCCACTATTAGACACCTAGATGAAGGGTTTAAAATTTTTATGAATATAAACCAAGGTTTACAAAATCAAGATCAACCACTCCTCCACAACACCACAGGAAACACAGTCAGGCCATGGGCAAAGCTATGATAATTGAGGAACAATATGGTGATAAAAGCAAACCGCAGGTTCAAACAATCATCCAGTCGTCTGTTTATCATAAACGGTCCTTACACAAGACTTGCATGTGGAAAGCCAAATCACCAATTGTGTCTGATTGTAAGGACAAGATAAAGCAGGTAGAATCCCAACTACACAAGGACAGTGGGTGGAGTTTATGATATGTGATGCCTCTGGGAAACCCAAGACCGTAAAGGCTTGTGTCCCACTCCTAAACTAATCATTTCTGTTTTTGTACAGGTTGTCCGCTACAGCGCTACCACTAACACCTGGATTATTGATAGTGGGGCATCCAGGCACATGACCAGGAATCTGTCTCTCCTTTTGAATGTCAAACAAATCAAATGGGACATGTATCATTTGCTGGAATTAAAGGAGGCTACATAATAGTGCAAGGTGAAGTGGGAAATGGAAAAATGAACTTTGATAAGTGAATTATGTTCAGCAACTGGAAAACAATTTGCTATTAGTTTCTCAAATATGCGATAAACAGTTTAAAGCGACGTTCAATGATAAGAAGTGCTACATACTGAAGAAGGAATATGTTGTCCCTGAAGAGCAAATCTTAATGTCAGCTTCAAGATATAATGACCTGTATGTCTTGGACATATCAAGAGCATCTACTACTAAGTCAGATGCACAGTGCTTCTTGTCTAAAGCCACAGAGAAAGACTCCCCCAGAGAATGGGACACATCAATCCATGGAAGATGAATCATTTGGCTCAAAATAATCTAGTTGAAGGAGTTACTTTTAAAAATTTTCAGCTTCCAGATTTCTGCATATTACGTAAGAAAGGTAAACAGACCAAGAAATCTCATAAATCATAGAAAGTTCATTCAATTGAGACATCACTGGAGCTCTTGCACATGGATTTATTTGCTCCTATGAGTACTAAAAGCATTGCAGGGGACTGGTACTGCTTTATAGTAGCTGATGACTACTCGAGGTTTTCTTCGGTCATGTTTCTTAAAGCAAAATCAGAGACGTTTGAATCATTCAAGGTTTTAGTCACTACACTGGAATCTCTGTATAAGTTAAAAGTGAGGAAGATTCGTTCAGACAACGGCACATAATTTAAGAATCGGGGGATAGATGCGTTTTGTAGAAAGAAGGGTATTGTTCATCAATTTTCTTCTGCTTATACTCCACAGATGAATGGAATTGCTGAATGTAAAAAACCGAAGCTTGATTGAAACTGCGAGGACTATGCTAGAAGATTTGAAACTTCCAGTTCAATTCTAGAATGAGGCAGTTGCTAATGCATGCTACAGTCTCAATCGAGTACTTGTTGTCAAGTGTCATGGTAAAACTTATTATGAGTTGCTACAAAAACGTAAACTAAATCTGCAGTATCTGGAACCGTTTGGAGCTCCATGTATGTTGCTGAAGAAAACTTAGACTGGCAAGTTTAGTGAAAAGGCAGAAGAGGGCATTTTTCTTGGGTACAATATTCCTGACAAACGGGTTTACAACAACGCTACAGGTCAATTTGAAGTGTGGTGCAATGTGGATGTTCAACGCTACACCACCCCTCCTGCAGGGAAAGGTCCATCATCATTCTTTGATTATGATGGGTTTTTCAAGTCCTATAATCTTCCTCCTGAATATTCTAAAGATGAGGTGGCTGCTAAAATGATGTATGATGTTCTGAACACTTCCAATCTAAATTCCAGCTGAACAACACTATTCGATGGTGTTTCTGGGTCTTCAGGGGCAGAACAAGAAGTTAGTGATTACAACTCTGATGATGAGGATAAAGTAAAAACAAACTCAAACAATGAGGAGAATGTCAGTTCGGGTGAGAGTACTCCACTAGGTGGAAATGAGTTGGCTGACCTTTCAGGGTCTAGCCACCCTAAGACTCAGAAGATGAACCAGTAATCACTCAATTGGAATCTGAAGTGGCTATTCCTACCACTCCAGTGACTAGGACTAGCGTCAATCATCCTCCTTAAAACATTATCAGGGACCTTCTCTCTGCGGTACAGACAAGAAATCAATTGTACACTACTGACCATGCAGCGGTGACGGAAAAGGGATATGTTCATGATGGCGTGTATAAATGTTTCGTTTCTTAAATGAAGACCAAGTATGTGACTGATGCCTTGAAAGATGAGGCATGGGTTAATGCAATGCAAGAAGAATTTCTGCAATTTAAGAAACTAGGTGTTTTGATACTGGTGGATAGGCCGAAGGGCGCCAAAGTTATCAGAACAAAATGGGTTCTTCGTTGCAAGAAAGATGATCAGGGAGTCATTATCAGAAACAAAGCACGATTAGTAGTTCACGGATTTAGACAAATTGAAGGGGTAGACTACAATGAATTATTTGCTCCAGTGGCTTGAATGGAAGCAATCAGAATCTTCCTGGCCTATGCATCCTACATGAAAATCAAGGTATACCAACTGGATGTGAAAAGTGCTTTCCTTCATGGTGACATCCGTGAAACAGTTTACGTCAGTCAACCTGAGCGATTTGAAGATCCGTATCATCGGGATAGGGTATATAAATTAGACAAGGCTTTGTATGGCTTGCATCAAGCCCCTCGAGCCTGGCATGAGAAACTCTCCACACATCTATTGACGCGTGGTTTCCGTAGGGGAGTAATTGACTGCATGTTTTTCATAAAAGAAAAGGATGGTGATTTGCTTATGGTTCAGATATATGTGGACGACATAATCTTCGGTTCCAAAAACAAAGACCTATGTAAAGAATTTGAAATAGTGATGAAAGCGGAATTCAAAATGAGTGCCGTGGGAGAAATGAAGTTCTTTCTAGGTCTACAAGTAGATCAGACACCCATCGGCATCTTCCTGCATCAGACTAAATACGTGGGAGACATACTGAGTCGCTTTGACATGGAAAATGCCATTTTAGCTGGTACCCTCTTGCCACAAATCACGATGTGGCATCTGATGAAAATGGGGATTTGGTGGATGTCACTATGTATCGTAGGATGATCGGATCTCTAATCTATCTCACAGCTTCTTGTCCTGATATCATGTACACCACGTATCTCTACTCAAGATATCACTCAAAACCTAAAGTGAACCATCTCATCGGGGTGAAACAGATTTACCGTTATCTCAAAGGTATACCAACACTTGGGTTGTGGTATCCTCATAATGATGACTTTGAACTTACTGCGTATAGTGACTCGGATTATGGAGGCTGTAAGATGAACTATAAGTCAACTTCTACGGGGTATCAGTTCTTTGGAAGACGACTAGTCACTTGGAAATGCAAAAAACAGACGTCTGTTGCTCTGTCAACATGTGAGGCTAAATATGTTACTGCTGCAAGTTATTGTTCTCAAATCATATGGATTCAATAGAAAATGCGCGACTACGGTTTGCAATTTATTAACACTCCTATCTTTGTTGATAATTCTGCTGCCATTCCTGTCACCAAAAATCTGGTACAACATCCTAAAACTAAACACACCGGGATAAAATATTACTTTATACGTGACTTTTTGAAAAGCATTTAATTGATGTGATTAAAATTAACAAGGATTTTCAACGAGTTGACGTCTATACAAAATCTTTTGATAAACGAAGATTTTACTATTTGTTAGAGGTTAACGGCGTCAAAAAGAAAAATGATGTGATTCCGGAGGAATTAAGTTCATAGTCCGTCAATTTGTTTGTTTAAATTTTTTTTGTTTTTTATTTTGTTTTTATTTCTGGCGTTTAAAATTTTAAAATCACAAAAAGATTTTTGGTTTTAAAATTTTAGGGGGAGAATAGTTTCTATAAAAAAAGGGGAAGGGCAGGTAAGCTAGCAAAGACAACAACTCTGAGAAACTGATTCAGTTCTATGGAAAATGATAGTACACATCGAATTGTTTGGGACACCAAAAAGATTTTCCTTTTGGCACTACTCAGTTTATGTTAATAATCACAGAAAATTATATATCTGAGATGTCAAAGCATAATAAGTTGAAAAATGATAGTAAGCTAGTCGGTTAACGCGGTTACATGGAGAAAGTAGATCTACGGGGTGCAAGTCCATCATATGGTGTGTCGGTCGATTCAACATGAATAGACTATTAGACATCATTGGTGACTTATTTAAACTAAATCTATCCACAAGTAGTGGGTTCCCATCCTATCCCTGGTATGCACAATCAACTAACTCCCAATAAGGGGTGAGGAGCAAATGAAAGCCACAAATGTGTGCAAATGACCACAAATCTGAGCAATGAATATGACAAATGTCATAAAGTTTCAAAATAAATGTTAAATGCAATCGAGTTGATGACAAATGTCACTACTGCGTTAAATGTCTGATCATATTGCTCTAAAAAGAAGATAGTTCTTGCGCCTCACTGCTGTGCGATGGCACTACCTGAAGCAAAGCATAACCTACATATTCTAAGAATTCATTTTTGTTAGTGTCTCCTTACTATGTGATGGCACTGACCTGAGGCTTTACATCTCTTTGAATGCTCTTAGAATAGTCTCTTCTTTGCAAAACATCTTCTTTGAGGTGCATAGCACTCATCTGAAGCTTTGTGTTTGTTTACCACTAGACCGCTCAAAAATCTCCTGAGGAATGTTGATTACCATATAAGCTTGGGATCCACAAATACTTGTTGATCTAATACACTTAAACTATCACCGATGTCTGTCAAAATCTGTGTTTGGATTTAAATGGACAAACATACTGACAATCATCTTGGCTGCACTCCTGATGTTCAAAAATCAAATTGTGCAGCGTAGCTTTTCTGGCATGATTTCCTATTAGTGCCTTTAATTCTTGGATGAAAAGACTCTATGAAATGTATATACAAGTTTTCCTGTTTACTGACATATTTACAAAATGTCCCAAAAAATTGTGTTTTTGCCTGTATGATTCCATATAAATCGTTCTCTAAATGTAGTAAATGCTTGAAGCTGTTCTATTAAGGGGGAGAAAAACTCTAAATGAGATTAAGGTGTTTTCAACGCTCCTTAAATGAAAATTTACCAAAAGATGTCTTATTTCAATGGTTCATTTCATGTTTTCCTGTTTTACTTAGGTGTGAAATGTGTCATGTCAGACTATGTCACATGATCAAACTCCATGAATGTCTTAAAATGAACTAAATGATAAGTATGAGAAGCATGTTTTTGAAAGATAAAAGGGTCACGTCCGAGGTGATCAAAGGATTAAAAGGTCATGTTTGAGATGATCGATAGACAAGAAGGTTACATCTGAGTTAACAGCGTGCAAAATTGAGCCAAACTAAGCCAAACTCATAAGTATGGCCCAATCGCATGATTGGACCATGAGTAGGGACAAATTGCATGATTGGACCATGAGTATGGCCCAATCGCATGAGTGGACCATGAGTATGGTCCAATCGCACTACTGGATCAAGAGCATGATCAAATTGCCTGATTGGAAGGATGAATATGAATCAGTCGCATGACTGGACTCCAGTCGCACGTATGAACCATGCGATTAAGTTCAGTCATACGACTGAGAGCAAGTAGGGTATAAAATGGTTTCAACCCTCCTCTAGACTTCACGTTTCATATGTCTCTGAAAACACATGCAAAGTGAGGGGGAAATTTTCAAATTTTTCTTGCCATAAAAACTTACTCTTTCGACTGCTAACTGTTAGGTGTGTTGAGATAGGTAAATGGGAGACTATTTTTAAGATTTAAGTAGTCTTAAACCAAATCAAAATAGAATAAATCGGTCAATTAAAAAAAACGAGAATGAGTTTCATCAAATTGAACCCAAAATGAGTTTTAAAGTAAAATTAAAAGACACCTAGTGTTTTATCGGGTATAGACGCATCTAAGGACACCACACATGTACGTTTTGATAAGTGTTTGACCAAAATCAAGAATTCTTGGACTCAAACTGTTTGTATGCGACTGAACATAATGATGAACTTCAATCATATGATTGACCATTCGCACGGTTAAATCGCACAATTGAACCAATCGGTCATCCAATCGTACGACTGTGAAAATCTCATGACCAATCGCACGACTAAGTCAGTCGGATATTTAATCGTGTGACTGAGTTCATTCGTACAGTCCAGTCGTAGGATTGAACCAGTAGCATGAGTTTTGTTCAAACTTTCAAACTTTCTTGTGTGCTTAACTGTACTAACTTATTGTTGGGTGTTTGTGATGTGTGATACAGTAAAATGGCGGAAAGATGGAAGATGAACACGAAGCACAAAATCTGTGCGTATCAGAACACCACGTTAAGGATTGCTGCTGAGTTCATCGAAATCATAGAATTGCTAAACTGGTCCAGGATATACAAGGCTATTTCAACAGCCTGTACCCCTTACAGATCGCTACAACAAGCACTTTGGGAGAATGTTATGGTAGACAGAATTGTTGAGCCATACAGAATTCGTAACTCGATTTTTAGAGACACTATTGATATTAGAGAATATGACTTAAGACTAGTTCTAGAACTGGGAGAAAATGAGGATCATCCAGTCAAGCTACATCCTATGGTTGTTTGTGGATGTTTCCTGAGAATCATGTATGCTTGAGATATCAATGCTAGAGTTCTGAACAAGAGCAACATGTGTCCACCGTTTAAGTCCTTGGCTCATGTAGTACTTAAATGTCTAGCTTCAAGACGTGGAGGTTTTGATCAACTGAGTGATAAGATGCAAAATGCATTTGTAGCACTAATTCTGAATCGTCTATTTAGCATCTCGATGTTGTTCTTCAACTACATGAAGGAGAACATTGAGTTGAAAGGAAAAGACAGTTTCTGCATGTATCTGTATTTCCTTTAGATGCTGATCAATGAAAAGCTTCCCAACTTACCAAAGAATAAAGATGACTAGGTGATTCTTGAGATTATGGATGATACTACCTTTGGAAGGATGAAAGTGTATAGAGGGAAGACACAGAAGCCTCCCCTTAGAAGACTGTTTGGTCATTTGGCAAATGTGGACTACGTTGCACTAGCCGGAAGAAAATGGCACAACGATGACAGTGATTCAGATGTGGAGAATGTAGTCATACCTGAAGATCAGGATGACGATGATGATTACCGGAATGAAGGTCAAGGACAAGGTGGAGAGGATATGCATCAAACTACTACTGCTGATACCTCAACTTTCGCTCCTGTGTCTCAGCATGTTAGCTATGCGGTTGCTGGAGGTTCTAAGCAATCATTAGCCACCCAAGACATACCAATTATTGATGATGTAGAGAATTTCGATCTGAGGGATGAGTTAGATGAGACAGATGAGGATCCACTTGCTGAGATTATTGGAGGAAAGTGAGTCACAACTGCACGAGGAAAGGAAGCAGTTGGGGATGTCAATCAAATACAAAATGTATGGACACCGAGGAGGGAGATCCAACCTACACTACTAAGAAACTAAGCACCAAAAGTAAGGAATTGACTCCCTCGAGATCAAGAAAGAAAAGAATGGCTAGCCCATACAAGAAGAAGGGAAAACATCCAAGGCTGGTTTTGATGAGTACTGATCAACCTGCCCAAGCTCAACCTGCAACATCTTCTGCTACGACCACAGCTACTTCCACTATCTCACCCACCACCACATCCATTCCTACTACAACCTCTCCTACAATTACTACAACCTCATTTCCCCAAACATCAACCATTCCTATTCCTGTATTCACCACCTCAACCACCAACCTTTTCATCTCAATTGCAAGTAGCTCTACTCAACATGCACCTACACCTTGGGGACCATCACTACCAAGTGTGGGTTTGGAAGAGTAACTAGCTATCCTGAACAAAATGGTACTCAAGTTGCTAGCAGCTGATGACATGAGAACAAGCCAAATAAACAAGTTGATGGCTGAAAACGCTGCTCAAAACCAACAGATAGTCTAGCTAACTGGCAGAAACCACGCAAACCTCCTGGCTATTGTTAGAGCCAATGAGACCATTTAAGCTCGGAATCAGCAGCTCTTAGCATCAGGTGAAAGGATAAAGATGCTTGAGAAGAAAAACAAGAAGATCATGTTGAAATTGAAAGGAAAGAGGGAAGACGCCTTAAGATCAAAAGGTAATAGAGATGGTGATGATGATGATGATGACTCTGACAATGATGAGTAAGATGATGAAGATGATAAGGAGGTTACTGATGGCAGTGATGTAGAAAAAGACAAAGATGAGGATGAGGATGAAGACCAAGAAGAAGATGATGGCAAAGCCTCTACATCAACCAAATCAGCTTAAGAAAGCGGAACAAAGAAGAATCAAGACAGGGAGCCTCAACCTCGGCCTCACTAGAATAGGACAATCAAGGGAAAGATACAAGTAATATTTAAAAAATGTCTATGTAACTTGTACTTATTTGTAATGATATGTTTTAAGTTAATGATATTGAATTTTTAATTTTGATAAATGCTATGTTGTCTATTGAATCTTGTTAAAATGATTTTTCTGTCCAGCAGATAAATCTTAAAAGTTTGTTGAGCTTGATGTTCAACCTCTATACAAATGTGAAGACTCAGCTCACTATGATCCAAGATCTTCAAGGAATTGTTAGGAAGTTAGTAAGCTACACACCTGAAAAGAGGTAGATTATTCACGATCTATCTGATGAGCAACTAGCAGAGATGTTTAGATTGAACCCTGATGAGATTGTTCGAGATACACCTGAAGTAGATATTGTGAGTGACGATGAACTTCATGGTGTCGATGAAGTGGAAATAGAAGACGTCACCTCTGAACATTATCCCAAATATACGAATGACGATGGTGAAGAATTAGCAGATTTGGGAGAAATGTTTCATAGTAATACATTTGATAAAGTGAATGAAAAGGTAATGGAGAAAGAGACAGTAGAAGAATTCGTTCAAGTCGAAGACACTAAGATTGAACAAAAGAAAGCCGAATGGTTTACTTGTTTTGCTGATCTCAGAAATAAAAGAGAACCACTAAAACAAGATGCCTACACTAAGTTGTATAAAGTCAAATGGCATTAGAAAGTTTCGGGAAAGATCATCAGTTGGGCTCACTTTGAAGATTTAAATGTTTATGCTGTAAAAAGAGAAAAGGGAGTATAATACTATAAACATCCTCATGATTTAAAGACACTCCTGGGTTATGATCTGAATAGATTGGCCTGTCTGAATCTTCTGTATGCTGATTCAAGACATATTTCAGGATGGTTTGAGAGGGCGTTGAAGAGAGAAGACTGTACCAAATAGGTGAACTTCAAGCCTTAATAACCAAGGAGATTTTTAAGCAGAACGGAGACTGATCAAATTTCTAGAAAGCCAGATGTTATACTCAAGTGGAAACCTCCAAAGACTATGACTAAGATTCCACTGAGGAAGATGCCATAAGATTTCTTGCGCTACTTCAAATGGTGGTATTAAGATTGGAGGACGGGTGAAGCAGTCACTGTACTAAATCGAGAAGGAAAGATAGAGACGATGAGGGTTTTTGACCCAATGTGGCTGACCAACTTGTCAGAGGATGATGTTTATACTCTATACAAGTGGCCAGTATTCTATGACACTCTGGACATGATGGAAGCTCTACAGTTCCAGCATGTGATCAGACTTTGTTTTGCATTCGAAATCCATGCTGGAGTGTCCAAAGAAGAGAAGTATAAGATGTTTGCCGAGTTTTTGAAGAACGTTAGACGTTAGAATGAACTAGGTCCAAGGGGGAGTTTGTTGATACATTTTGTACCTAGATCATTTTTCCTTTAAATGTTGTGTATTTCAGTCTTATGGATGTTGAATGCCAGGGTATTTTTGTCATTACATATATGGTTGCATGTTTATTTACTTTTATGTTTATCATAATCTTTTATCGTTTACATATACGCACTAGACTTGATAATATTTATGGGCTTGTCATAGTCATTCACAGTAATAAGTCAACAATGGCTTAGTAGTGTGTTTGACTCAGTCTTATGGTTATCCACACTAATGGACAACGCTGATGGTCCAGTAGCATGACTGAACCAGGTGATTGGCTCAGTCGCACGACTGAGGTATAAGATTGACTCAATCGTATGACTGATCCAATCGGGTAGCTTAGTCGTGACTATGGATCAATCATATGAGTTGGTCATGCGACTGAACCATGCTTATGGCTCAGTTGTACGACTGTATACATCAACCTATAAATACCACATAATTTGTGGAAAAACATAACATTTCGATTTTCTGTATACCCTAGCCGTCTAGAGCGTTTTCTAGAGTCCATCCAACTTCATTGTTCATCCTGGATCAATTCCTATCTGTTTTTAACGTTGTTTAATCGTTACTTTGATCCAGGTTTGCGATCTCACTGATGGTATCGCCGCTCAAATACGATTCCGCACTATTTGATTCGGTTCTATGTTGAATCTATTAGTGCTCTGTCCGTACACGGTCCTAATAGTTCCTGACTTCTACTTGGAGTTGAAGGTGGCCTTGATGTCTTGAGCTCTCTTTGATATCCTTTTAGCTGCTCAGATCAAGTGCTTCCTCTTTGACTTTGTCATCCCTGACTTCTTTCTATCCTTAGGAGAATAGCGGCCCTTGTTAGGAAGATCTTCTTCACTTTTCCCAGATCTATCCTTCACTATCTCCTTTTCATCCTCTTCATCACTAGGATCTATGGATAGAAGCTCAACTTGACTAGTTCCACACCTGGGAGATCTTACAGACAATAGATTATGTGAAGGAGCTATCTCACTATATCCCAGTCCCTGCTTGTTTTGATAACATACTTCATCATGCAAGGATGAGGATATTATGTTCTTGAAGGTCTCTTCTTCAAGAACATGTTTCTCTTCCTTGGCTTTGTTGATCACAAGCTCAGCCTGGCACTCAGTTAACATGGTGATGAGATCTTTGATTTGAATCCTGTAGTTGGTATGCTCATGTTTAAGAGTTGAAATGGTTTTCTTTAAGTTTTCTATTTTTAACTTATACTCATTTTTAGCTCTTTTGAAATCATATTTTAAGATGTTCAAGGACTCAAGGTCAGATCTCATCTCTAAGTTATAGGACCTATATCTATTTACTTTAGCAATGCACTCTGGGGTACAAAGAT
>BJCO01002739.1:0-11991 GCA_018326465.1 Flaveria floridana
CTGAAGGATTTGATAGAAATAATAGTGAATAAGATCAAATCTTCAGAATATGATGAATGATAAAGTTGAACATGAACAACTTCTCCAAATCAACAAGAAGAATGGAGACTTATAAGAGCGGCGTGGAATGTGAGTGATCCATGTGAACCCTAAATTGGACCCTCTGATATATAGGCAATGACTTTGCTGAAATGACAAAGCAGCCCTCCATAATCTCCAGAAGACAGCAATGACCCACGAACATGAAAACCTGCACAAACTTAACCCAGAAATAAGAACCTTTGATTTGAAAAGGAAATATCTTTTTAACAATATAACAAGGAAAAGAATTTAACTTGGGTATGAGCACGGAATAAACTTGCACATGAAGTATTTAAATTGAAAAATTGAATAAAATTGTTTGAATATGGAATATTAGAATCAAACACACTGTAGTTGTATATACACACAACTATGTACATACATTACAATAATAACAACATATATTCAGATGGTATTTATACCCTATTGTTACAATGGTTATAGACAGTTACAAGCAGTTATATTTGGCGCCAAGTAGGCGGGAGGAGTAACTACCTATTTGACCCATCTATCTTTACCCGAATGACCCATTTAACTTTACATGCTAAATACTATTATTTACATATCTATTTACATAATTAACTAACAACATTACTCTAACAACGATCTTGCTTCCTTTATTTGGTCTGACCACACTGCGGTGGCCAGTCACGAACACAGCTAATCCTCCTTTTCTTCCACGGTATGTTTGCTTCTTCTGGTTGGTGTAGATTTTCCTTGCTTCTTCTGGTTGGTGTAGATTTTCCTCCTCATCTTCAACAGCAGGTATTTCATCAATGCTCCTGATCCTTTTGAATGTTTCTCCAACATCATAAGTAACTTTATCTTTCTTGTTTTTCTTGTAATGTCATTCTAACATCTCCAAGTACTTCAAATACGTAATCTTCAAAGTGTCTTCCATAGTCCTTTCATATCCTAAATCTCTTGTTATCATACTCCAGTAACCATTGCTAGAGACTTCTCCAAAACCTCCATAATGTTGCACCATAATATAAAGATCTAAGAGACTTATTCTTTTATCATCATCGTCTAGCTGAGGCATGATACATTTAAATTTTATCTGGAGAAAATCATGCATGAACCATTTGATGAGTCTTTCGAATTCATTTTTGAATTTCTCCTTTTCCTTTTCAAACTTGACAATAACATGTATCAAATCTAGAAACGTCATACAATCTTCAATTGTATCAACACAATTTGGAGTTTCTAAAGGTTGTTTCCATTTGTCTTTCCTTGCTAAGTTCTTGTTTGTTTCGATGTCTAATTGTTCAAAATGATCCCACAATGCCTTTGTTTCTTCAAGTTGACTTACATTTGCCCAATTTAAATACGAATTCCTTTCTTCCTCTATACAAACTTGGTGTGCTTTTCTATCTTCCCGTACTTTCTTTTCAATAAAAACTTCAAAGGTTTTGGTTATGTACCAATTGTTCCTTCAAACATTATTTAACCTTGATGGGATAATTGTTCTATGCTTAGAATATTACTCTTCATGGTAGGAACATAGTAGACAAATTCGATCAGATGTATTGTTCCATTACACGAGACCTCCACTTGTCCTTTACCACGAAAATAATTTTTGGAGAAGTGACTCACATATGTTTCAATCCTAAAAGATTTCTTTAATGGTTTAAACAAGTATTTGTTCCCATATACATGTTTTTTTCGGGACAAACTAACAAACCATAATTCGTTCCAATCACCCCTCTCGTTTCCTTTTACGAGAAATTCAGAAGTTTTTAGTCTAAGGTGCTGTTTGTTTGTTTTTTTTTTTCAGAAAAACATCTGCAGTCTGCGGACCACATTGCAGACATCTGCAGCAGAAAAGGTGGACCAAACATCTACAATCTGCAAGGAAAAAACTGTTTGTTCTTTTAACATCCAAAATATGTATAAATCAGATTTTAACAAAAATAATCTTGATTTACCTTGTTTACACTAATCAAATCACTTGATTAGTTTATAAAATTAAAATCCTTATGACACAGGCTGCATATGCACCGAAAGTGAAGCCACAACCACCATCATCTTCTCCACTGGTGTCTAAACCAACCACCGCCACACCACCGGTCGCCAAGCCACCCACCGCCACACCACCAGTGGCTAAACCACCCACCGCCATACCACTGATGGCTAAACTACCCACCACCACACCACCGGTGGCTAAACCACGCACCCCCACACCACCGGTGGCTAAGCCACCCACCGCCACACCACCAGTGGCTAAACCACCCATCGCTACACCACCAGCTAAACCACCCACCGCCACCCCTCCAATTAGGAGAGAAACAAAGGCGCAGCAGGGACATCCAAGCTTAATTCCATATTTTGACCACCCAGCTTAGGGTCCCATCTAACATCTTTGACCTGCATCACAGGGTCGCGGCGGAGGGGAGGGCGGCACAGCGGAGGAAAGGGGCTGCGGCGGCGGCGGCGACAGATGGGGGGAGGTGGGGAGGTGGTGAGAGGGAAGATGGGAAGAGTTCTTGAGAAGTGAAGAAGTGGATCCCAGGTAAAGGATTTAGAGGAAAAGAAGTGAGAAGAGATTAGAAGCGGTAGGTCCACATCTTCTCCACGCAGACGTCAGGAAGATGTTTTTTAATGAAACGTCTACCAAAAATCAAACAGTCTGCGCTCTCAAAACCTCTTCTCACGTCTGCGTGCGTGCAGATAAAGAGGTGGGGAATAGTTTTTTGAAAAAAACAAACACTACCTAAATTTACATACCTTCCTGTTATGACCAACTTGATTGCAGTAATTACAAAAATGATTTTTGAATGATTGTCGCCTCTTCTCATTTACAATCAATCTTCTGAATTTTTTCAAAGCCGTCTCTTGTGTGTTGTCATATGACCCTTCTTGGCCAATTTCAAAGTTGCCGACTCTGATTCGCAATCCCTCAACACTTGAATCCTCCTTTTCCTCACGACCGAAAGCACTCGATTCCTCTTGGTCCTCCTGACTGAATCCTAGTGCCGGATTCAATGTTGACGGATATGCCCCATCCAGACTTCCTGCAACGTACTGATCTTCCATGATTGTCTTCTACACTCGAACACTCGATCTCTTTTCACAGGTCTCAAGAGCGACACGCTCTGATACCAATTATTGAATCTCGGTATATTAGAATCAAACAGACTGCATTTGTATATACATAACAAATATACACACAACTATGTACATACATTACAATAATAACAACATTCAGAGGGTATTTATACCCTACTGTTACAACGGTTATAGACAGTTACAAGCAGTTATATTTGGCGCCAAAGTAGGCGGGAGGAGTAACTACCTATTTGACCCATCTATCTTTACCCGAATGACCCATTTAACTTTACATGCTAAATACTATTATTTACATATCTATTTACATAATTAACTAATATTGTCAGAGTCCAACATTACTCCAACACTGTCTAAGGGAGGTCGAATGAGGGCATTGTTTACAATTAACTCACTCCCAGGATATACAAGACTGCTTTCAATTAGACCTTCAACTCCAACAAGTTAGTTAAATACGCATAAGAAACAAATAGTTTGTCGTTCTGCAACCGTCCAATCGAAAATTACTCTAGCGGTTTCTAATGTTCACAAACTAAAGTGATGCTATCATGAAGAAATTTGAATTTCAATTGTTCAGAAAAACTATGGAGAAATTTGTGATAGTGCGGAACATGCATGCTAAGTGGAAATTTAAAAGTTCATTGTTTTTATGTGAAGTCTGAAAATATTAAATTTTGATGAATCCAGGATTCCTTTCTATAGTGAAGCTCAATACTTTGCTCAAATTAATTTGTTTAATTTGGTTGATTATGGAGGTACACATTAAACTCTCGAGTTTATAATTAATAGGTTAATTTATTGAAATTGTTCTATAGTTGGATACCTTTATAAATATTGTTTTTAGCTAATTTTCTACTTGTGTGTCACAGTAGTTTCTTTGTTTATTTAGCTATAAGTAAAACTATACTATTGTTGTTAGTGTCAGTTGTTGTCACAATTTATATAACTATATTTGAGGTTAAGATTCTTCTTCAACAATGAATCTGGAGTTTGTTGGTGATCATGGCTTTCTTCTGGAACACAATCAAAAGAACAGAAGAACACAACGATCAGATCAAAACAAACTATTTGGCTCTTTTCTTGATTTAATCATGGAATACAGGAAGAAAAACGGACGTCAAAAGCAGAAATCAAAACTCAGACTTTTAAACCTAAGTTACATATATGTGATAGTGTGACATAAAAACCTACTAACTATATAAACATGAACCATTTATGTGAAATTAAAGCCTAATAACTAGTGAACATAATCTAACCTGCTACTAGAAACTACTAAAAATTAAAATAACATAACCAAATTATATAAAGTAACTAGATCTGTCAACCTACTAAAACGTGACTCATGACATGTGAACAAACCTGATTAATATAACAGAAATTTTCTTTTGATTTACACTTTCCAGATTCTAGTTATTGGCTATTTTTTGGATTAACTTTTGTTTTTTGATAATATAGTTAACAATAAACTTTGATCGTCTTGTAACTAAATATAAAAAAATGGGTTGCGTATTTACTAAAATACTCTTTAGAGTAAATTACACTTTTCGTCCTTTAGTATTATATCATTTTTCAGAAATCATCCTTAAACTAAGAAAATTACAGTAAACATCCTTTATATTTAAAAAAGTTTGCATGTTTCATCCTATCCTCTAACGCCCGTTAATTTCAATTCTGACGTTAAATTAACCCACGTGGCTCGCACGTGAGGGCAATATGGTCTTTTTATTACCCCTTTCTTATTGCCCCCTCTAATTTATTGCCCTCACACCTCTCTGGTTCAATCGTTAACAACATTGGTCGTCTTCAACATCTTCGTGTTCTTGATCTCTCCAACAATTCCATCAATGGAACTCTTCCCATTTCGATTTTTAACTGTTCCGAGCTCCAGACGCTCTCTTTATCTTCCAATTTCATCTCCGGTGAGCTACCGGAGGCTATTACCTCGTTGCAGAGTCTCCGTGTTCTTAATCTTGCAAACAATGGATTCATCGGGAAGTTGCCGGAGAGCTTGGGGTCTCTGAGGAACTTAACTGAGGTATCATTGAAGAACAAAAATTTCACCGGTGATATCCCCGGTGGGTTTGATTCCGTTGAGGTGTTGGACTTGAGTTCCAATTCGTTCAATGGAGCTTTACCAATTGAATTCGGTGGTGGGAGTTTGAATTACTTGAATCTCTCCAACAACAAGCTTTCGGGTTCTGTGATTCCAGCATTTGCAGAGAATATTCCGGCAAACGCCGTCGTTGATCTATCGTTCAACACCTTCACCGGAGAAATCCCACAGATGTTATCTAATCAAAAAGCAGATTATTTCGCTGGAAATCCAGATTTGTGTGGGAAACCACTAAAGAAAACATGCACAGTCCCCTCATCACATTCAATCCCACCTAATGTCTCTCTAGACAGCTCCACCACCCCAGCAATTGCAGCAATTCCCAAAACCACCGTAGATTCAGAGCACCACAGTCGCCGAAAAGTCAATTCGTGGAAGATAACCGCCATTGTCGCCGGAAGAAGAAAGGGGTAATAAAAAGACCATATTGCCCTCACGTGCGAGCCACGTGGGTTAATTTAACGTCAGAAATTAACGGGCATTAGAGGATATGATGAAACGTGCAAACTTTTTTAAACATAAAGGATGTTTACTATAATTTCCTTAGTTTAAGGATGATTTTTAAAAAATAATATAATACTAAATGACGAAAAGTGTAATTTACTCTACTCTTTAAATAAAAAATTTAGATTTCTAAAATACCCTCTAAATATTTACTAAAATACCCTTTACATTCATATAGAAAGTGGGTGTGATCGGTGCATTTATATGCAATTTATTTATTAATTTATAAATGCATCGATTTCATACGAAAGGTTTCACTTACTTGATTTTTATATTTTATAGGTTATATAATAAAGCTAGCTAACACGATTAACAATCGACATTTAGTAATCAAATTATTGAATTGTTTGATAAGAGAAAAGCTAGAAACCCGATTGCAAAGAAAAGAACTATTTTATTTTGATTTTGTTTGTTATTGTAGCTTTACTCAAGAATTAATTTTGGATGATAGAACCCAAATGAAATAATGAGCCATATTACTTTGGTGGATGATTATTTTTATGGGCCTAATATTATGTGAAAAAAAGACTAGGATGGACTGGGCCGCAAAGTCAAGGTAAGAAGAAGTAACAGCTTAAAAAGGTCACTGACAGCAGCTAGGCTATAAACAATTCTAATAAGTTAAAGTGGACTTCGACTCGTTTACAAATTAGAGCTAGTCAGCCCAACGTGTTAAACTTAACTAGCTAAAATATAGGGTTAGTTAAGTTTTTAAATTTGTTTCTTTTAACTTGTGATATTCTATAGATGCAAAAGGTAGTTCATAGACTTGATTATTTTCTCTATGTGAATGTTTTTCTCACCACAAAAGGGTAAAAATAACTGATTGATTATGGTTTATTTAAATATATTAGGTTGATAGTGAAATGCAAGCTTAGGTTATATGCTGCAACTGTGAGTTACAATCTATGTAAAGTATAATCTATGCTTTACTTTAAAGGAGAGAAAAAAATAACTCAACGAGACAGCTAACGAGACAGCAACAAGTCAAGCTTATTGTGTCTCTAGATTGACTAGTTTAAAAACAGCGTTGAGCCAGCTTGGCTCGTTTATAAAATAAAGCGGTTTTAAGTGAGCTTTTTTTTGAGCCATGAATCCGGGAGTCGCGAGCTTTTTGAACGGCTCCAGTAGCAACCTTTGCTAGTTGTGATGCAAATAAAATAACGAGAAGGGGCTGCCATTAAGAGAGTAAATCATGCAATATAGAAATTGAGGCGATTATTTAGTTATGTTTGCATGTAATTTCTACATTGAGTCATAACATAACACAATAGCTTATAATATGATTAAGCACGGTACGGTTAATATCATTCTTATAATCGAAACCGATGGTGCGGTTCATTCCATTCTTATAATTGAAATCGAGATTGCTACTGCGGTTAACCACACTAGCTATCAGTTATGGATCGGTTACAGTTAATTAACCAATAAATTTAACATGTGCTTTCATAATCAAATTTCAAACTAAAAATTTTTGTCGGGTCAACTTTGGACCAACTTAAATAGAAGTGTGCATAATACGAATCGATTTTAAACTCTCACTAAAACTAAAATCAAAGTAGTGGTGTGTATAGTTACATTGATATACATATTTCGTTTTAGATTTAATTAACTACATATTTTTTTTGTCTTAGAGTTAATAATTTGTTTTTAATCTATATGTTAAGGTTACAAGAGTTATATTTCATTATCTAAAGAGATGGTTAATGAACTTTTTCAAACATCATTGATCACATTTGATGCAGTTCGGTTAATCCGTACATCAAACCATAAACCAAACCATAATGTTCAGTTAATGAGTTATGCATTAACCGAATCATCGATTAATTGTTCGGATCGGCTAAGTCGGAATTTTGATGAAATTGGTTATTTGTTCATCCCTAGCTCATTTTCAAGGGGTGATGATTTTAAAGAACCAATCGATCCGACGGCGGGTAATGGGTTGCACATATGAATGAAGTTAGGAGATATATTTTTTTATTTTTTTGAATTACAAAATGAAAAGACGTCTATAAGTGAGAGTGGCGTCAGGTCATATTTGTGGACCACGAAAACGATCTTTTCTTCTATTTTCTTGGTAAGATATATATATTTCTAATATTTGTCTAATCAATTAGTTAACTTTCTTGTTTTTATTACAAATTAACTGTCTTATTATTTTAATACACGCTATTAAATTCTTGAAATCATGAGTATTGGGTTAGAGAGGTGATAGGACGATGGGTTGTTCATGTATTTTTAGATGATAAATGATTAAATGGTATCATTTTTAATAGCTTCCTAACTTCCTATATCATTTTATAATACTATATAGAGATACATGGGTTCTCCATCTATTTATTAATCTTAACACAACCTTAATCACCTAATAATTATTTATAATCTAATTATTATTGCATCCTTGTAGTAAGAGAAGGAAGAGGTCGGACACTCAAACTCAATTGGTTTTGGTTATGGTTATGTTATCTGGTCGGCAATGACTGAACACATTTGCTTTTAACTTTGGTTAGCTCCATTTGATAGGTGATGATGATGCCGAAAAAAGGATCTTCTTGTTGTCATGGCTCTGTAAACGGAATGTTTGCAGCCCCACCGAATTGTCGTTATCGAGCCTTTAAATTTGATACATATTATGTTATACTATTTATAAATTTATGGTCGTTTCATTTAAGAAAATGACTATGATAATAAGAACGGAAAAAATTACAGCCTCGGTTTATCCCATTCGTCTCGCGTGCAATGCACGTTGTGAGACAACACTAGTTAGTTTGATGTGAATCTTTTCATATTCAATTATATATTCTAAATCTTGTGAAGCCAGGAGACGATTATTATACTATCAGGTTTGTAAAAAGCTTGTTTTTGTACTACAATGACAATCCGCTTAATATAGTAATCAAATTATTCATTAGGTTATCAAAATTTGAAACTGTTTGTAAATATTATCATGGAATTATTTCATGAGGTTTACATCTTTTTTAAAAAAGTTATTTAATCTTTCTTGTCCATATAAAAGATGCCAAAAATACAAATTATACTATAACTCATTTAGCATGATCGGTAGGCTTCCACCGCCACGCCACGTGTTACATCCCTATTGGTCCGCCAAATACCTTTCTTTTTCCTCAGAAATTTTTAGTCTTTAAATATTTTTACTTCAAGTATTAACATTAAAGTTGGAGCTAGTTGAGCTGTTTAAACGTGTGGCTTGTAATGAAAGTAATGATGTTTTTTTACATATATTTATATACATATAATCCAAATATAAATTGTCTTTTATGTATGTTTGCCTTTAACACATTTAAACAATGTTACGTTATTGGTATTTCATAAATTATGATAACACTATAAATCTTTATATTTAGGTTTTTTATTAGAATATATTAAAATTAGAGACACAAAATTTGGTTTATAAGTTATAAAATTTATAAGGTAGCTTTTAATTTAAATAAACAACGAGCGAGCTCAATGACTATTACCCAATTAGGAGCTTCAAACTTTCAAAAATAAACTTTCTTCTTCGGTACTCCAGTCAAAATTAACTCCCCCATTGACTCCGTCCTCTCGCAGCCTCATCGGAATTTCAGTCGCCGATACGTCTCCGTCATCCTCGTTTCTGCCTCTTTGCGACGGTGTTTCCACTTCACCCCCACCTTTACCTTTCAGGTACACCTTTACTCCCATTTGTCGTAAATAACTATACTTTGTCATTTGTGTCATAATCACTAATTAGTAACGTAATTACGCTAATTAACATGTAATATCTTTGTATATGAACTCTAATTGTGCAAATCTTGGGTAATTTACATCACATGTTTGTTGTATCTGGTTAACCCTAAATGAAAAGGTATAGTATAATTGTCTGCAATTTTGTCTTAAATTTGGAGCTACTACTGTTTTGCTTTAGTTTCTTTTAAGCTTATGCTTTCTGTTTCACAAAAATAAGCTAAATTGAAGTTGTCATGATTGATATAGACAAAATTCATTATTTCCTTCAAGTAGAATTATTCCTATATGATCAAATTTGAAATTCATGAATCTAGTCAACAGTTCTGTAAGTGCATATGAATATTGACAGATAGTCTGATGCCATTATCTAACCATGTTAAATTGGTGGGCATTCTTGCATACACTCTTGAGGGCTGTTTGAACTTGTGTATTGAGGCATGTGTGCTGTAGATGGTGTTGTCATCTCACTTGGGTCATGACTATTCAATATATAGATTTGTCTGCAAAATGCAAATGGTTTCTGTTTGCGACTATATGCGAACAAAATCATACTTCTAAACAAACAAACGAACAAA
Source organism: Flaveria floridana (assembly GCA_018326465.1). Lineage (NCBI taxonomy): Eukaryota > Viridiplantae > Streptophyta > Magnoliopsida > Asterales > Asteraceae > Flaveria > Flaveria floridana. The sequence goes on from BJCO01002739.1 coordinate 10,069, forward strand.
CATATCTAGCAAATATCTCACTCATAAAGTAGGGTTTGAGGACTAGGGAGGGTGAGATGAGGGCAAGCCTTACCTCTATCTTAGGGGATATAGAGGCTGTTCTCTGAGAGACCATTCGAACACAATCGTATGTCTAAAACATACATGTATATATTTGATCATTAGTGTTGAATGGCATAAGTTTGCCTGGTACACTCCCTCAGGACAGATTGACAGAATCTTCCTTAAGGGCTATTAAGCAGGGAGATTCAAAGGGAATTTAAGGGTAATCCAATTCAACAACCGGAAAAGGAGATAGGGTTGTTAGTGGCATGTGAAACAAAGCTTTTTAGTAAAGACAAATGAGCAATAATTGTTAACAGTGAAAGTGAAAAATAAAAGGAAAAAGAATCTTTAGAAAGATTGGTCTTTTCACTTTATTTACAGGAGCAATATGGTATGAAGCACTCAAAAACTGGAAGGATGGAAACAAACATTGGAAAAAAAGATTAAAAGCCTAATAGGCACACACCACTAGTGTACCAAATTTCAAATCATCAAACAAATTGGTGAAAGTCTAAGGATGGATGTATGTGTGGGACCAGATTTGTTTCTATGTGCATCCCATCACTAAAATCATATGAAATGTGAAGCAACATGGAGGATTGAATTCCTTTCTAGACTTATCCCCAACACATTGCTTGCTTCTTCTAGCTTTGTTATTTCCTCTTTCAATATATGCATCATTATGTCATTCTAGCTGTCATGGACACTTTTCAAGGTTTGTGAAATGATTCAATACATTACTGTTTTCATTATTATTTGCTGATAAATTGGTGGCTAGTGAAGTATCAGGTTTTAAGTTGATCTAGTTTAAGTTGATCTACCACATGTGTGGGCACATACAAAACGAATTTGATGTGGAGGGGCTACCACATGTGCGGGTGCGATAAAGTTGTCCTTTAAAGGTTACACAATCTTGTGTCATGAGTCATGACCCTGTTAATTATGAACCTGTTGATTTAGTGCATAGAGATTTTTCAACAATGTAAACATAGTGACCGAAAATGCTCATTGATTCATATATTTGAAGATATGTTTTCCACTCTAACTGTAGAAGTTATTTAGACTTTATGTTCAACTAAAAATGAGATATTTGTGTTTAGTTAAGTTACTATAACATTGGTTTTCATATGTTTATATTGACTAATTATAAAAGAAAAAAAAACTGAAAACTATTTTTGTTGTCAATTCTTGCTACAAAAGGTCTGCAACAGTGCTCAGGCTGGAGCTGGACCATATAGTCACATGGATCGCGGTACGTTCCGGTACGCGGTACGGAAACGGGTACGCGGTTCGTCAATGTATAAAACTCGGTACGCGGTGGGGTAGGTTCATTCGGAACGCCAATTCGGTACGCGGTACGGTGTACCATATAGTGCGGTACACCGTATCCTATAAAAACATTCTATATTGTATTTTTTAAAGATAGTGAGTGAATTACATATTAAAATAGCACATTTTATAAGCATATTAAAAAACTTCCATAACCAAACGATTCAAAACTTCAAAACAGATAGTTCATATTTCATAACTTCATATAAATAACCAAAAAACATTTCATAATCATAATTCATAACAATAAATTCATAAAACTAGTCCAGCCTCTTTCTTTGAATTCTAAGTGCTACCGTGCTACTGTGAAGATATTGAAGATTTCTGTGAATTCTAAATGGAATATTAGATGCCAATTTATAATGAAAGCAATGATATTGGTGCCAAAATTATCAACCAATAGTCAGCAATCAATTGAATCAACCATTAATTAATAAAATGGAAGGTCTAAAGTCTAAACATTGCCTTTTCGATTCCCGATCGCGTATGTAATTGATTGAATTCACGAATTTTTGTGATCTGGTTCACCGAATCGCTGCGATCCGGTTC
>BJCO01002740.1:0-12029 GCA_018326465.1 Flaveria floridana
TTTATGTAGATGATTTAATTTACATGAGCAATGATCAGGGTTTGATTGAAGAATTTAGAAGCTCAATGAAGAAGGTGTTTGAGATGACGGATTTGGGTTTGATAAAGTTTTTTCTAGGAATTGAAGTTGTTCAAACTAAACATGGAATTCACATTTCACAAAAAAGGTATGCAAGAGACATCTTGAAGAGATTCAATATGGAAGAGTGTAATACAGTGGTGAATCCCATGGTTCCTGGGTGCAAGTTGCTGCTAGATGATAGAGAAAGAGTAAATGAAACAATGTTCAAGCAATTAGTTGGATGTTTGATGTATATAATAGCAACTAGGCCTGATATACAGTTTGTAGTGAACTTAATTAGCAGGTTTGCCTCAAGACCAACGAAAAATCATTATAATGCTGTTAAAAGAGTTCTAAGGTACTTGCAAGGAACTCTAGACTTTGGAATATGGTACAAGACTGGTGGAGAAGGCAAATTGGAAGTGTACACTGATAGTGATTTTGCTGGAGATGTAAATGACAGAAAGAGCACTTCAGGTTACACTTTTCTTTGGGATGGAGGAGCAGTGGCATGGTTATCAAAGAAGCAGGATATAGTTGCCTTGTCATCTACAGAGGCAGAGTTTGTAGCAGCAGGTGTGTGTGCAGCTCAGGTTCTTTGGTTAAAGGAGGTTCTTGGTGAGTTTGGAATGCAGATTGAAAGGGCTGTGACAATTATGTGTGACAACACCTCTACCATTAAGTTATCAAAGAATCTTGTTTTTCATGGCAAATGCAAGCACATAGGTGTGAAGTACAACTTTCTAAGAGATTTGGTTGCTAAGGGAGAGATAAGTTTGAAGCATTGTGGAAGTGAGGAGCAGGTGGCAGACATCTCAACAAAACCATTGAGCAGCGAAGTTTTTGTGAAGCTGGGAAGCAGACTTGGTATGTGCAAACTAGGAGAAGATCTTCTTCCTAGTTTAAGAAAGAAAATGAAGGAGTAAGTACGTATGCATGCTATGCATGTAAGTCTGGGATACAACACATGCATAATAGTACGTGGAATGGAGTAGTTTTATGTTCTAGAAGAATAAGACCAAGTCTATCACACGTGGGTAGAAAGTGTCATTGAACTTACCGAATGTTTAGCTTAGTGAGTAGTTTTCTATTGTTCACGTAGTTGGTTTCCTAGTTGTTCGCTTTTCTTGTTTGTTTGTTGATGTATTTAAACAGCCTTTTGGCTTAGTAATGAAGTATCAGTTTTGCTTTCTTTATACCTTTGATCACTATATCAGTGGGTAATGAGGGCTCGGAGAAGAGATCCAAGAGTACGATTAGTGACTTCTATCTGACCGTCTGTTTATGTGTGGCAAGTAATGCTAAATTTAAGAGTGGTACCCAGCTTACGCCACAGTGTCATCCAAAAATGACTAAGTAATTTGACATCCCGATCACTAATCATAGTTTTTGGCACCCCGTGAAGTCAAATGACCTCCCAAAAATACAGATTCACAATTTTCACCACGTCATAAGTTGTATGACAGGCCACAAAATGAGCCATTTTGGAAAAGTGATCCACAACAACCATAACGGAATCCTTTTGTCGATGTGTACGGGTTAAACCAGTAGTAAAATCCAAACTAACATCTTCCCAAGGGGTCACAGGAACTGGTAAGGGCATATATAACCCATGGGGAAAAGAATGACTCTTGGCTTGGTGGCAGGGTAGGCATCGGCAAACGACATGGGTTACATCGCGCATCAATTTTGGCCAGAAGAAATGGATTTGCAACATGAGTGTGGTCTTGTTGATCCTGTGGTGGCCCGCTAGACTACCTTCATGGACTTGATTACTGAAACGCGGATGTTGTGCCGAGGAATACAAAGCTGGTGATGTTTGAATAGAAAACCTTGATATATATGATATTCACCGATAGCATGTTTCTGGCAGTTTAAGGACACGGTTCCAAAATCTAGATCAGTGGCGTACTCTTCTTTTAGAAACTCAAACCCGATGACTCTAGAGCGTAATGAATTCAGCAATGAATACTTTCTAGATAAGGCATCAGCTCCTTTGTTGAGTTTGCCAGACTTGTGCTTGATAGTGAAATGGAAAACTTGCAAGAATTCGACCCACTTGGAATGGCGGGGTTGAAGTTTGTGTTGCCCCTGAATGTATTTGAGCGCCTCGTGATCAGAGTGTAAGATAAATTCTTTGGAGACCAGATAGTGCTACTAGTGTACCAAAGCTTGAATAATGGCATAAAACTCCTTGTCATATGTCGAGTATCTCATCTTGGCTTCATTTAGTTTTTCACTAAAGTATGCAACCGGGTGCCCTAGCTGGGACAAAATAGCCCTGATTCCCACACCTGATGCATCACACTTGACTTCGAACACCTCATCAAAGCAAGGAAAGGCCAACACCGTTGTAGATGACAATAATCTTTTGAGTTCTTCAAAAGCGGATTGGGCTTGGGGAGTCCACTGAAACTACTTTAGCTTGGTAATCTCAATCATGGGAGCTACAATGGTGCTAAAATTTTTAACAAATCATCGGTAAAAGGAACAAGCCCGTGAAAGCTTCGAACTTGCTGAATAGATTGGGGTACGGGCCAGTCTCAGATCGCCTGTACCTTCTTCTCATCAACCTCTATTCCATGGGCAGATACCAAGTATCCAAGAAAGGCAACTTGACTAGCAAAGAGCACACACTTCTCTATGTTTCCATATAGCTTCTCCCTGTCTAGCACCTCAAACAGTTGTTGTAGGTGTACTTGATGATCACTTATGGTTAGGCTGTAAATGAGGATATCATCAAAGTAGACAATAATGAATCTGCCCAGAAAAGGTTTTACTATCTGATTCATCAAACGCATGAAGGTGCTAGGAGCATTTGATAATCCAGATGGCATAACGAGCCACTCATACAAGCCTTCCTTTGTCTTGAAGGTTGTTTTCCACTCGTCTCCTTCATGTATTCAAATTTGGTGGTACCCACTTCACAAGTCAACTTTAGAGTATACGGTTACACCATGAAGTTCATCTAGTAAATCATTTAACCGGGGAATGGGGAAACGATACTTAATGGTGATCTTATTAATCGATCGACTATCCATGCACATTCGCCATTCATCATTTTTCATGGGTACAAGTAGAGTTGGTACTGCACACGGACTAAGTGACTCTTGGATGAGTCCTTTCTGCAGCAAGGCATCAACTTGTTTTCTGATCTCGATCGTCTCTTGAGGGTTGGTACGGTAAGCAGGTTTGTTAGGTAAAACGGAGCCGGGAATGAGGTCAATCTTGTGTTGGATGGTTCGCAACGGGTGTAACCCGGAGGGAATTTCAGCTGGGAATACTTGGGCATATGACTTTAATAAGGGTTGGATAAGTGGGTGTTTCTCAGTTGAAGGTTTGTCATCATTCTCATTAAGCCCCGCCAAAACAAACTCTCTGATGAAATGGTACTCTTATTGATCAGCCTTGAGTAAGGTGCTTAAAGGTGGCGTTTTTACGGATTGTGTGGTTGGAGAAATAGGAGTGAGTATAATCTTTCGTCCTTTGTGGACAAAAGAATAGGTATTGAGGTAGCCATCATGTGTTACTCGGTGATCAAACTGCCAGTGGCGGCCAAGTAGTACATGACAGGCATCCATCAGAAGGATATCACACCAAATTTCATCTGTATAAGATCTACCAAAGCTCAATGATAAAAGAACCCGGTAGGAAACGCGAATACCTTTACCTTGGTGCAACCATTGGATCACATAAGGGGATGGATGGGGTTCAGTAGGTAAGTTGAGTTTATAAACCAAGGTTTGTGAGGCAACATTAATGCAACTCCTGCCATCGATGATTAAAGTGCAAATCCGTTATGCGATGGTGCACCTAGTATGGAAAATAGACTCACGCTACAGAGTCTCTTCTTGGTTTGGGAAAGTGTTTAACGCTCGTCTGATCGCTAGGCACTCGTCTTTGTCCAGTCCGACCATCTCCTCTTCAATTTCAACATTTTGCGATGGCTTCGAAGGCTTTTCATTATCGAACTCATGCCCACTAGCGAGTTCAAAATCAGCAAGGGTGATGATTCTTTTGTTTGGGCATTCAGATGCAATGTGACCCAACCCTTAACATTAGAAACATCTCCGGGGAGCTTTAGGGGATTCGGTATTAGGGGGGATCATGAATAAGGATTTTAGGTTTAAGGGGTTGTTAGTTTTCGTTAAGGTATTGGGCTTTGGATACGAATTGGGCCGAAAAGTGAACCTAGTAAACTCCTGTTTTCCTTTGGTCCGTTGCTGGATATCCACCTTATGGGCTAATAAAGTTAATTCTGCTAGGGTTTCGTATGAATGCAACTCCATAACATACGCTATTCGAGGCTCCAGACTACCCAGATAACGAACCAAGGTTTGAGGGTCATCTTCGGGAATGTCACATTTCATCAGAAGGTTTTCAAATTCACGTGAATAATCCTCAACCATTGTTAGTATTGTTCTGTAAGTCAAGGGGGTCTTTTGTAATTGTTAGAAGTTGAAGGGTTTAATTATGCTTCTGTTGTTAGTCGTTGTTAGTCTGTTAGTTGTTGTTCTGATTGTAACGACCTTAACGGTCATTTGAATGATATAAAGGAGTAAAGCTAATCGAGGAGGGTTAACTTGATTGTGTCAATCTTCTTCTTCCCCCAATTTCTTCCTACTCCCAAATCTAACCCTAACAGTTGGTATCAGAGCCAACCGATTCTCATCGGAGCTCTGTGATCTAATTATCGCCGACGATCATGACTACACGGAATCAAGAAGTGGACAAGACGATCAAGGAGCATGAGATGTCGCTACTTCGATTGGAATCTGTTGCAGAGAAGAATCGAATGGAATTGGAGAATCTCAAATCGACATCAGAGAAACAAACGATCGAGATGACTAGCATGAAGAACCAACTATCAACTGAGATGTTATCATTGAAATCTCAGATGAATGAGGTTCTCAAATTGTTGCAGACGTTCAATTCTAATTCGACAACCAATCGGGAGAAAGGAACATCTTCAGAAACAGGTAATACTCGTAATGATGAAGATACAAGGATCAATCGGAGTAATAACCGATTTTCAAGAGTGGAATTCCCCAAGTTCGATGGAACTGAAGTAGAGAGCTGGATTCAAAGATGTGAACACTTCTTTTCCATTGACGAAACACCAGATCGGTTGAAGGTGAGGTATGCTGCCGTACATGTCGAAGGTAGAGCAGTACAATGGCATAACAATTTCGTCAAATCATGAGGTACCTCGGTATCTGAAATTCCATGGGATGAATACATGCGATCTATACAAGCACGTTTTGCTTCGACGTTGATCGAAGATGCTGTGGGAGCATTAAAGGCTCTTCAACAAGCTGATGATCTTGAGGATTACTATGACAAGTTCGACCTCTTGTTGAACAAGGTTGACATACCCGAGGAGTATGCGGTCAGCTTGTTCATTGAAGGGTTGAAGGTGGAAATCAAATGTTTTGTAAGATTGTTCAAACCTAAACTGTTAAGAGAAGCTCATTCTCTGGCGAGATTACAAAATCAAGCCAATATAACAGTGGCCAGCTCTACCTATAGACCTTATAAAACCATTGCCAAACATTTTAATTCTCATTCCATCGGTGCTACTTCTAAATTGCCTTTACTACCTACACCACTAATTAAAGCCACTCCTATTAACTCCCTGAAAACCACTAAACGCCTAACCAGTAAAGAATTCGATGATAAGAGGGCCAAGGGAGCATGTTTTTGGTGCTTCGAAAAATATACTCCTAGTCATAAATGTTCCAGTTCCAAACAGTTATTTGTAATTGAAGTGGAAGAAGGTATGGAGGATGAAATGGAAGCAGGTATGGGAATGATTCCTGTTGAGGAAATCCAGTTTGATAACGATCCTCACATCTCATTGCATGTTATCACCAGTGTTCCCTCCTTCTCAACAATGAAGATTGAAGGAGCCTTGGGCACTAAACAGTTGCAAGTATTAATTGACAGTGGATCCACACATAATTTCATTGATAGCAAACTAGCTTCCAAACTTAAATGCTCCATTCAATCAATTGATGATATTCCTGTTACTATTGCTGATGGAAATCAACTCTTTTGTGTGGGCATATGCAAGGACTTTCAATGGTCTATGCAAGGTCGTTGGTTTAAGGCAGACATGTTGGTAATTCCACTAAGCAATTATGATGTTGTTTTGGGAATCCAATGGCTGCAAACTCTTAATGATATTGTTTGGAACTTTAAGTCTTTAACAATGAAGTTCACGGTGGACAAGCAACAAGTCACCTTGAAGGGAAACACTGCTCGAGGAGTTAACTCTTGCTCAGTTCAGAAATGACTGCATTATTACATCCTAATTCTCAATTGGCCCAAGCACAGTTGTTTAGTTTGCAGCTGGAGGAAGGGTATCAACACAATCCAGTGGTTCAACCCACTAGTTCTGATGATAAGATGGCATGCTTATTGGAAGAGTTCAAAGATGTGTTTGAAATACCCATGGGGTTACCACCTAAACGTACTTGTAATCATAAGATTAAGCTGAAAGATGAATCTATCAATCTTAACTTGAAACCTTACAGATACCCGAGTGCCCAAAAGAACATCATTGAGCAGATGACTCAGGAGTTGTTAGATTCCGGGGTGATTCGCAGTAGTACCAGCTCCTTTGCAGCTCCTGTGGTACTTGTTAAAAAGAAAGATGGTTCTTATAGGATGTGTGTGGATTATAGGAAGCTTAATGAAGCCACCATTAAAGATGGGTTTCCTATTCCCCTTATTGAAGAACTACTTGATGAATTAGGGGGGGCCTCTTTCTTTTCCAAATTGGATTTAAGATCAGGCTACCACCAAATTCGCATGCATGATGAAGACATTCATAAAACTGCCTTCAAAACTCATCAAGGTCACTTCGAATTTCTGGTATTACCTTTTGGCCTCACAAATGCTCCTGCTACTTTTCAGTCCCTAATGAATACCATTTTTAAACCTGTACTACGGAAGCATACTCTTGTTTTCTTTGATGATATTCTAGTGTACAGTTCCTCATGGGACCAACATCTTTTAGATGTTAAAGAGGTCTTAATGTTGATGCGGCTACATCACTTAAAAGCTAAGCAGTCTAAATGTTCTTTTGGTGGGACCAAGGTTGAATATCTTGGCCATGTAATTACGGGCAAAGGGGTCTCTACTGACCCTAAGAAGATTGAGGCTATTCAACAATGGCCAACTCCTAGTAATCTTAAACAATTACATGGATTCCTAGGCCTTGTTGGGTACTATAGACGGTTCATTAAGGGGTTTGGTGTTATAGCACGTCCCTTAACAGACCTATTAAAGAAAGATGCTTTCATATGGCAGGAGACAGCTCAAGCTGCTTTTGATGCTCTTAAAGCAGCCCTATGTGCTTCTCTAGTCCTTGCATTACCTGATTTCTCTAAGACATTTGTCATAGAGACTGATGCTTCGGCAAAAGGATTGGGAGCAGTGCTCATGCAAGAAGGTCACCCAATTACTTTTATTAGCAAAGCCCTTTCTATTCGACAACAAGCTCTGTCAGTTTATGAGAAGGAGCTCTTGGCAATTTTGTTAGCAGTCAAGTCTTGGCACCATTATCTCACATCTAAACATTTTATCATCCGCACTGATCAACAAAGCCTGAAGCATCTTATGGATCAAAAGATTATTACCCCGTTACAACAAACTTGGTTGTCTAAGTTGATGGGCTATGATTATAAGATCATGTATAAGAAGGGTTGTGAAAATAAAGCAGCTGATGCTCTCTCTCGGGTTCCTGGTCTAACTCTTCTTGCTCTCACTTTGAGTTCTCTTGACTCTTCCCTTTTGGAGCAGATCAAACACTCATGGGCTGAAGATCCATCCTTAGCTTCTTTACTGGACCAATTGAAGCAAGGTCAAGTGGTTAAGAACAGGCATTGGGATGGTCACTTGTTGACTCGGAAGAGTAAACTTCTTATTGGCAAAAATGATTCTTTACGCAAGAAAATTTTGTCTTGGTGCCATGCCTCGGCTATGGGGGTCCATTCGGGTTACAAACCCACTCTTGCAAGATTAAAGGAGCTATTCTATTGGAAGGGCTACTCTAAGGATACTCACCGATTTGTTAAAGAATGTTCTATCTGTCAACAAGTGAAATATGACACGGTGGCTACACCGGGTTTACTTAATCCGCTGCCTATACCCAGATCCATTTTTACTGATATTTCCATGGATTTTATCTCATACGGTTCAGGGTAAAGATACAATTTGGGTGGTGGTTGACCGGTTCACCAAATACGGTCATTTTATTCCTCTCTCGCACCCTTATACTGCAGCTACCTTAGCCTAACTATATCTTGATCACATATTCAAGCTACATGGTAACCCTTTAACAATTATTTCGGATCGTGATCCAGTCTTTATGATTCGTTTTTGGCAAGAGTTCATGAAGCTGCAAGGGGTCGAATTAGCTACTTCTAGTGCATACCACCCTCAATCGGATGGACAAATAGAGGTTCTAAATAGGTGTTTGGAAACTTATTTGAGGTGTATGGTAATGGATTCTCCGTTACAGTGGGTACGTTGGCTTCCATTAGCTCAATGGTGGTATAACACCACTTATCACTCCGCTATTCATATGAGTCCGTTTGAGGCTCTGTTTGGATTTAAACCAAACATACATCTTCCTTATATAGCTGGGGATACCTCTATCGCAGCAGTGGAAGAATTACATCGTGATAGGGAGGCTATGATTCAGTTGCTCAAGCAACATTTATGCATGGCTCGTAATCGTATGAAGCAATTTGTCGATGCTCATCGCTCTGATCGCTCTTTTACAGTAGGGGAGTGGGTGTATGTGAAACTCCAAGCTTATGCACAATCTTCTATTAAGCAGCTTCATCGCCATTCCAAGTTATCTGCTCGTTATTATGGGCCTTTTCTGATTGTGGAAAAGTTGGGAAATGTTGCTTATCGTTTGGATCTTCCCTCTGATTCTATGATCCGTCCCACTTTTCATGTTTCATTACTGAAAGCTGCTCATGGCAATCATACACCGGTCATTCCTCCCCCACTTCGCCGCGTTTTATTCTTCAACCTCGTGCTATTTTGGATCGCCGTGTCATCAAGCATAATAGGCGATTTGCGGGTCAAGTTCTTGTTCATTGGCAATCTTTGCCAATTTCTAAAGCTTCGTGGGAGTTTATTGATGAATTTCGCCTGCGCTTCCCTCATTTCCATTTTTGAGGACAAAAACGTTCTTAAGGGGAGGGTATTGTTAGTATTGTTCTGTAAGTCAAGGGGGTCTTTTGTAATTGTTAGAAGTTGAAGGGTTTAATTGTGCTTCGGCTGTTAGTCGTTGTTAGTCTGTTAGTTGTTGTTCTGATTGTAACGACCTTAACGGTCATTTGAATGATATAAAGGAGTAAAGCTAATCGAGGAGGGTTAGCTTGATTGTGTCAATCTTCTTCTTCCCCCAATTTCTTCCTACTCCCAAATCTAACCCTAACAACCGTACCTGCTCCTTGTTTCAGAGAGTGTAACTGTGAGAAGCTATTCTGGACATAATAAGAAGGAAGGAATTTCTGATTTATCTTTTCCTTCATTTTGGGCCAAGTTTGGATTTTTTCCTTCCCTGCTCTTTCGCGCTTCAGACAAACATTAGACCACCATGTTGAAGCATACTTGCGTAATTTAAGAGCAACAATCTTGACCTTATTTTCTTCGGTGGTTTGTTTATAATCGAACACCCATTCAACAGTTCGGATCCACTCTACGAATTCATCCGGGTCTAACTTCCCGTCATATTCAGTATGTCAACCTTAATGTCGTTCGGGTGCCAGCCGCCCGTTCCTTCTTTGTTGGTTGACTCACCAGAATTGGAATCATCACCGCTCGTGCGCCGGTTATTGGAAACGACCAGTTCATGAATTTGTTCATGTATCGCCTTCATATGTTGTGTCATATCCTTTTTATCAGCTTCCATAGTCTCCAAAATCTTCTTTAATTCAGTACTACTTCGGGTATCCATGGCTCTGATACCAAATGGTAGCCAAAGCCTATCGTTGGATCGAATACCCGGGACTTAGAACAACGATTCCCACGAGATACAGCCGCACCACTCGAGGATTTCGTCGGGCACTTCCGGTTCGAATAATACGATACAGTCGCACCACGTATATATCAAACCAGTCTCCAAAGTGCACCTCCTAATCCTGCCAAGATTATAATAGCAAGAGACAAATCCTTTGTAATTCAGAGAATTCAGAAATAAAGTTTAATCAAGTTTGTCTCTTTCATTCCAAGTTCTGGTACAAAAGAGAAGAAGAACCAAATAACCACCCACGTACTACTCACGTAGCTACACTTTAGGGAATTAAAAAACAACTAATTTGAAAAGATTAAAGAAAGAAAACAATACTGAAATAAAATACAATTGCAGAAAATAAAAAACAAATATGGGCCTTGAAGCTTGTTCACATGTTGGAATCCACTCGGGCCAAACTAACCCAATGTTGCTCAATTTGGGCTTGTTCAATCCGGGCCGGTTCGCTCTGGGCTTGTTCAATCTGGGCTGGATCGTACGGGTCCAATGCTTCGGTTGATGGATCATGTGGCTATCATTAACTTTTTCGATGCTTTGTTTTGAGTGAAACCTTTCCATCATGCTGCGTCACCAAGACATTATGGTTTCTGCGTTCGGCACTCTTTGCTTCCCCGATTGGTGTGGTTATCATTGTTACATGAGCAGCTACCGTTGGATGAAAGTCAACCATTGGTCCATTTCATCCACTCGAGAAAAAGAGGAAAGTCTACTCTCACCGATCTCGTGGTTAACTCCATCGCCACTGTTCCTATTACTCGTTCAAGGACCACCACCAAAACAATGGTTTAAGGAGTACTCGATTATCAAAAACCCAAATAGAAAGAAGAAGAAGAAGCTGATCCGAGCTTCCAAGGCAGTCGCCCGAGAACCCGCATTTCTCTCCACCCTCACCCTTTCATTCATTCGATGATTCGATTTTCACCTTCCATCTTTTTTCTTCCTTCATTTTAATAGGGTCTAAAACATAAATGAAAAATATTGTTGTGGCCAAAATAAAAAAAGTGAAATGTCCACTAATCATTTCCCTTCTATTATAATATATAGAGTAATATTAAATTGATGTTTAATTGTATTTTTTAAATAAGTTAGTTCATTTAGTAAAGTTTTTACCAAACATAAAATTCAGATGTTAGGATATAAAATTTATATTTCAAAAACTGGAAAAAGTTGATGTCACCGTATATTAAAATAGAGATATTATAACTTTTCAAATTCGCGTGTCAAAAACTGTCTAAAAATTTGACAAGTGGTGGAAGCTTTGTTACTTTTTAAAATAGAGATATTATAACTTTTTCAATGATGTTACTTTAACCTAATATGCTTCATTGTTGATTAGAACTTACGTTAATTCATGTACAATAATGTGTCAAAATATAAAATCAAGGGTAGCGATCACAAAATAACCTAGATAAGACAAGAAAACTCGAAACGTTAGAGATGGTATTTGATTGTGGGATCGACATGATAATAATTATAAACTTTTTCAGGGGTATATGATGATTATGATATTAGGTGATACACTTTTGAATCTGAAATAAATCTGATACCCAATTGCCACATCGATACCTGTCAAGAAATGATGAATCTGTACTTTATTCAACCACAAACAAAGTTGTTTAGACCTTAATGTTGAACAAGAACAATCGAATACTATCTGACCAGATCAAAAAAAACAAACAAGACTCGGATGGCTAACACGATGTACTCAAACACTCAGACAAAGACGGTTCCGTCACTGTGACAAGAACCCTAGACGAAGAACACAATAAGTTGGTCAGAAAGCATGAGATGAAAAGAAAGAATGAGAACCATAACATAGAAGATGAAGATCAAAAGCGTCTCTCAAAACTGCTAAAGCTCTCACAAATGAATCTGCTACACTTTCTTCTCTGATATACCCAAATCCAATCTA
>BJCO01002741.1:0-10297 GCA_018326465.1 Flaveria floridana
TCCATTTATTTTGCATTAGACATTGTTTTGACTTAGCATTTCAGACTTTCAGTATTGTTTACATTTCATTTATTCGCTTCCGCACTGTTATTCATTTCTTTTACGTTACTCTGATTTAAGTCAAACATTTATTTTTAAACTCATATAGTGTCGTTTGATATGACCGTGTTTGGGATCCTGGTATGTCACACGCCTAACGGTAAAAAACCTCGTTTGTGGAAATTGAGGGTGTGACACAATGCGACCAAGCGCCAAAGCCCACGCCTCCGCCCCGGCCGCGGGCGCGCATCAGGCCCTTATAGGCCTTCCTGTCAGTCACTGGGTGTGTCTACTTGTATAGGAGATATTCTCTCTATTACACTCGCATCTATAAACTACTCTCATCCTTTTCATCCCACCAATATAGGACAACTTGAAATTCCAAGTTTAATGTTTTAATCAACCATCATGTTTACAATTATACTCAATAATTATATTCATAATAAATAAATGAAAAACCATAATTTCCATTCAATTTTCCAACAATACTTACACATATATCAATGATTCTCAATTTAAATGCTTCAAGTGAGGTAAATCAAGATTTTGTTAAAACCGTAAAAGATAATAGGTTCAATTCTAACATCTCACAAGAAAAAGGGTTTCAAAATAAGTTATGAGGTTTTCTCATTTAAAGTGGGGTTTCTCCTAAGGATGGTCTCAAGTTCAAAACTAGTGAAGACGGACTCATGTAAGAGCTTTCTTTCAGGATGGACTAGATTCAAATAGAAAGTCTTTTTAACCTAAAAAGTTTAAGAAGGCTTATGGTATCGATAGGTGATAATGCTTTAATTTATTAATGAAGGGTAAAATAAGAAGATAAAATATTAAGGCTTATAAAAAGAAAAATTGAAAGAAAAGAATGGCCGTTATAAGTTTTGTTTGGAGCTTTGTTCTTTTTCCAAATGATTGTATGTTGATTGAATGAAAAACAAATCCGGAACTGTTTATTAGTATTGCTATTATTCGATTCTTGTAGATGTGATCTAGTTTTTGTTGCATGTTGTGAAGAAGAAAAAACTTGATGTTGACGACAAAGGAATCGTCTGGTGCGTATGGTTTTGATGTTAATGATCAATTTTAATACTTTTTGTTAATCATAATAAGTTAATGTTGATACTCTGGTTGTTTTATTATGTTACGTAGATGATTGACGACTTTGTTAGGGATTTTCGATGATGATTATGTAATTTGTATCATCTTTGTGTCTTTTAGATTAATTTAGTTTTTTTATCGATTTAAGATGATTATTGTGTCTTATGCATCATCGTTAGGTCTAACATATTGCTATTACACAATAGGAACATGACAGAATCTCTTGTGTTAAATATATATGTGACAACTAATCAAAGACACAACACTACTTTACACAATGATGCTCTATTATGACATAACAGAACTCAATGTTTGCTAATATGACATAATGATGTGAAATTTTTCAGCAGTTGAAGTAGTTGATTTCTTCTTTTGAATTTTGATTACTTTTGAACGCATTTCAATGGTTGTTATTCTATTTGCAAAATTTGAACTGCTTCAGATTTGTCTCTCTTTAGGTTGTGAAGTCGGTGGTGCTAAAGCTTGCATGCATGGCGAAGTAGGTTGATTCGTGGACTGAAAAGACGGTTCTACGATTGCCATTAAGTTTTCCGGTGAATTTCTCTTTGATTTATGACGTTGCTTTTGATTGACGTTGCTTTTGATTGACGTTGATGATGGTGAAGCATAAGCGAAAGCGGTTTTTCGAGAGTTGAAAGGACTACATGCACTTCCGTTTTGTTAAATGTTTCACTAATATTACTATTTTGCCACCCTGTAAATCTGGGTCTAATGGCTATAAAGTCTTCTTATACTTTTCAATTTTTTAAGGAATTTTTTACGATAACCTAACCCTATATGTATGACTACGTTGAGTCGATGCTTTTAGATTACCTTTTTAAAATTATATAATGATTTATACTAAAAAATAAAGAGAATAAAATTTTCATTTTATAGTTAATATTTTTAAGGAATAAGATTTAGAAAAGATATACGAGTTCAAAGAAAATGAAAGAACCTAGTTTAAACCGGAAAAGTCGATAATGGTTGACCGAATCCTTTTTTTACATTTTCAATCATTTGTAACTCTCTATTATTTATTGCTTCATCTACCCAATACCCAATTTAAATCATTGATATAAGTTCAGAAGAAAAAAAGACTTTATAGTTGATCCAAAGTATTTATATATGTGTGTGAAATATTACATATTCTTAAAATGAACAGGCAAACGGCATGCTTCAGTTCCAAGGAACGTTAAACCTTTGCAACCAAACCGTAAACCGTAGCTTATAAATCCAAAACCGACCAAACCAGTTGACTTGTTTTGGACTAGACGGCTGGTCCGGTTTTAATGGTTAATTAATCTTGTCATATGAAAGGGTACAAGTGATAACCAACATTTCCTAATCGGGCCATATAGCGAATAGACCGCGCTACCAATTGATTGAACCAGATGATGTTATAATAATAGAAATGCTATATATGTGTACGGGGTTTAGCGAAATATAACAATACTGTATACTTTTATGTAAGTTTATAACTTTAATAATATGAACACTGAATATATTATAATATAGGTCCTAGAATAGCAAGCTTATATAAATAACGAGATTCTTTCGTTTTTTGTTAGACAGAATACCAAAATAATATTTAATTTTTGTCAAAAGAAGAATATATATATATAAATTTGTCAACGGTTTACAAACGGATTCTCTTATATGTGGTTGATCGTCGGCTATCCGTTTCCCGATACACAGATGTGACAGAGGCGGTGGTCGTACAGCAAATCCGGATTGTCATGGTGTTTCTCTTATTCTTGTGTTGGTGGTGGTGCTTCGGCAAATCCCTGTTTGCTGGGTCTACGATTCCAACGACCATTCAGCGTCCCATTTCCGGTAGATCTGGAGATGGTCGTCGTGATGGCCGTCAACCATCGTGATGGTTGCTTATGTTGAGCTGCCTATTGCCCTGATTCTACTGTCGAGAGAATTGTTTTGCCGATCATGGTTAAGAACCACAGCTGGAGTGATGTCCCTTCTATTTCAGGCTGATGATGATGATGTTGTGTTCATCTAAGTCATGAATCTGTGTTCCTTTCTTTGCTCTATTACCATATAGTACAATATCAGCTTGTGATTATATACAACAATGGTATCGGTTGCTTTGGCATGACAACTGTTTATGGTTAGCATCTGCAACGGAGAGCTTCTTCCGAGCCCAATTCATAACACGCACATCGCGCGTGATGGATACTACTAGTTCCAAGTAAAAGAAAAAACATTTTATATATAACACTAATAGTATATATACATGTATAAAAATACATAATGTTTTAATTTTTAATTTTATAGTTCCAGTAATACTCTTAAAAGTTTCTACTGCTTTCTTGTTCTCTTTAAACCTTTTTACTTACTTTCTTTTTCCCTCTAATGTTCCTTTTCAAAATCTTTAAATCTTATTAACAATAATGATAATAAAATATTATTATTTACAAATTTAAAGTTTTATAAATTCTCAATATTGTAATTTTTAAACCACAGTGATTGTCGAACAACGAATCTTAAAAAAAATTAACTTTTGTCGGAATAAGCTTAGATGTGTCTTTGTCATTAGTTTGGGTAGAGTTATAATCATTAATCAACACTTTCCATAAAAATGATCGAGTTTATGTTATGTTTTTTAGAAAGTAATGAAACATATGTGTTATTTGGTCAATAAATGATGATATTAGTCAATTATGGTCAATATCTATCAAATATGTTCAGTGATTTATTTAGGGTTAATATAGATTAATTAGGTTTATATTGATTATGATGGTCATCATGGTTAGTTAGTGTAAATTTTGCGGCTTAATAATCATGAGAGTTTTTAATGAACGATAATAAATTTTATTATGTCAATATGTCATACTAGTTTAAAGAGTTAAAACAGGTTTCAGTGATGATACTGGATCATAATGAGCAACAGTAAATCATAGATTTCTAGGTGGACCAAATTGAGGCTTAATGGTCATGAATTAGTGATAGCTCTTAATGACTATGACGAGTTTTGTCAACTATATTGGGTTTTATCA
Organism: Flaveria floridana; assembly: GCA_018326465.1. Classification (NCBI taxonomy): domain Eukaryota; kingdom Viridiplantae; phylum Streptophyta; class Magnoliopsida; order Asterales; family Asteraceae; genus Flaveria; species Flaveria floridana. Next base: position 4,149 of record BJCO01002741.1, read on the forward strand.
AATCATATTAGGTCTTAAAAAATTAACTCAACCGAGGTTGAAGCGAATGATACTATATCATAATGGACTAATGGTCAATAATAGATCAAAAGGTTTAAATGTTTAATAGTTATGATAGCTTTCACCGGACCATGATGGAAATTTATGTCTTACTACTAGTCATACTTTAAAAGAAGTAGATCACTGTATCACACACGTCTCAATGGACTCTATTGTGCCTTAGTAATCGTAATAGCTTTTAGTGGACCATTATGACCTAATAAAGTCGATCATTGTCCGTTACGCGCTATAAAGATTACTAAGACATAATATCGTCTATTAACGCATGTATGATCTATGCCAACCATTGTGATTTAGCATCTCTCATTACAGTCCTATATAACCTTTCAAGACCAAGTATGGTCTAATGACGCTTATTATAGTCCTTTAAGAGCTATTATGACTATTAAAGGCCTAATACAGTTAACTAAGACATGTATGATCTATTATTAGGTTTAAGTCGTGAAAAACACTGTCGTGCACTAAATGTAGGGTAAAATTACATACATCAGATCACAAAGGTATATAGCCCCTTCTAGACCTTGCACAAAGAATGAGTTAAGTTAAACACCGAGTAAACTCTACACCATATGATCTATTATTGCCCACTATGATCTAATATGACTAGTACAACCCAATATAAGTTATTAAGACTCAAAATGACCTAATACAACCCAATATAAGTTATTAAGACTCAAAATGACCTAATATAACCCATCATAGTTCATTAAGAGCCATCATGACTAGAAGGTCATACCAGGAAAGATAATGGTGACTCAAAATCAACTATTGGTCGCAAAAATAGTTGTCAAACCAAAGATTGCCAAGGTAAAGCGGAAAATTAAGTCTAGGATCAAATAAGTTCTTGAAGAGCAAGAAGATTATATAGTGCACAGGGAGAAGGCCTCACGGGTGTAGATGGTCGAGTTTGTGGGGACGCAAAAGTCAAGCGAGAGGCTACGGTGAACAACATTACACAGGCAGCAAAAGGGGCTCTAGGGATCACAACGGGGAAGGACGACAACATAAAAGAGTCATGGGGGTGGAACAAGGATGTGCAAGAGAATGCAAGGGTCAAGCAGTTCATCTCCTATGTAAACGATAATATTTCTCAACCATGACTTTCAGACTTACGTATGTCATATAACACCTTTGACTAGTACATAAAAAAAACATCATCTTATGAAATATACACAAGCAGAAAACCATGCATCTAGATTATATCAAGCAAAAGGACATAAATCAAAACACAAACAGACGCCTATTTTGATCACTTGAGTGGTAATCTTAAGACCTGTTCTTACGAGCTGAAGATCCAGCAACGTTTGACCATGATGATGGCTTAAACCCCCCAGTCAGCAACTTAGATGCTGTTGCTGCATTAATTCTTCTTCGTTTTGACTCGAGCTCCAACCTTCTTGAACTTGATGAAGCAGATGAGTCTGAGAAAATTGATGTAGATTTGATCAATGCACGTTTCTCATCCCTGTTTTTATTAAAGTTCGATGAGAACTTGACCCGCTTAGCAGCTGCCACATCTTCTTTTGTTTCTGGGAGTAGTCTTATCCCGAGTCCCATCTTCCTTGCAGCCACCTCTTCTTCAGCAACTCTTTTCTTTTGAGCCTAGCATTAAAAGAATCAAAATTAAGTACTAGTACTAAAAAAGCTATTTTTTTAAAAAAAACTTATGATTAAAAACATATGTACTCTAAGTTTGGCACGCAGGGACTTGTTTATGGAGTAATCATCCGAATGTCTAGCATCAGATACTCGTTGAAGTCGCACCAGCAACGGCTCTGCTTCCTTTTTCTTTTTTAAATCCAGTTCTTGGTGTTCAAGGCGATAGAAAGGATCTGCTAGCTTGCTTCTCTCTGCAAAACATAAATTTCATCAACATTTGGAGTTAAATTTTTAAAAAAACAAAGCAATGTTTGAGGGTACAAAATGGTCAACTGCTAATCATGCTGACCTTCATCAACAGGAAGTGCCATAGTTTCTGCATCTTCGGTATCAAATTCTTCAACCTTCTTTTGAGCTCCACTAATGACAAGATACTCGGTGTTCTTCGGATCAGTTTGAATGACAATTTCATGCTGGCAGCATGCAGATTTCATTGTAAAGCTCCATATCTGAGTAAGGAGAGCAGGAACCAACATGAAGACTCGAGACAAAAAAGCTGAACAGATGATATTATTCGTAAGCTTCGAAAATGCAATTTACCTTTGTAGAATAATAATTTCCAACTTGCTTCTTCTCAGCATTAAACCTTACACCCTTTGCGATCATAGAATTGCAACCACCACACCAGATATTGAATGGCATCTCAAACCTGAAAATTACCCAAATTATTTTGGTTCATGAATCCAACTCCCATAAGCATCAGAAATGCATGCAATAAGAAAAAGTGTCATGTTCAGTCTTTGGTATTTCAATTTTAGAAAATCACTATCCAGTAATTCTTGAAATATTAAAAGAAAAGAAGCCAAATTGATCTTATGAGTTTTGTGTTCAAGTCCACTGGCATTGGAGACTTACATATCGAAGTTGAAAAGAGATGCTCAAATCACATGCTCTTAACAAAGTGCTGGTAAGATGATTACCTTATGATTAAGATGCCCTGATCTATTTTTCTTGCTCTCTCCCTCAAGGCATGTTGCCCATGAAACTTGTTCAGGCCACCCTGCAAAAGAAAATAGATGTGATGCACCACAAAACAAAGCATTAATTGTACGTGTAAGTAAGTGATCTAACAACATACCTTTTTGGGGTCCCATTCTGGGGGATAGTAGAAATTATCTGCTCGAGCAGCTGCAAGTGACGACTGCAGAGAAAACAATATTCATTATCCCAAACTCATATTTGAGTACCATAAACATAAAGAAAATGATGCAGTTAGACTCCAACATGATGAGTCAAGATTGAAGTTCATAAATTGAAAATAAAGAACCGACACCAGCTCAAGAAAAATGGTTATGCTTACCCACGAGAATACAATCACAAGTTTCAAATTAATGAATAAATTTGACATATAGATAAAAAACATGCAACATACGAGGATACTGCAACTATAAGCTTATGAAAAATCATATTAGTAGCTGAATAATATATATACGTCTATTTATAATTATATTTATGAACAACCCTCAAAAATAACTACTCAATATAGGTTTGTTTTTCTCTATATATAGAAACAAATGTCAAAGTGTTCTAATTGCACTATTTGTGAGTAAGACTCATGAAGCAAATGATACTGACCCCTATAACAAATCAAAATCATTCACAGTTATCAGCACATCAACTCACAATAGTGTTATATGTTTGACAAAGTAATTCTAAATTTTGTTCGTATCATTCTGTCAATATGTGTGTAGGTTTCATAAACCAAACACCTATTAGTAACAATCTCGGGGGAGAAACTAAAATGATTATGTATATATTGGTTTATAATCTTCTGTATACATTTAAAAGTATTATGCAAATTATTTTAAAGAACCTTTAGTATATCCACATAGTTGTCAAAGGCGACCTAGGCGCTCAAGTGAGGGGAGCCTCATCGCAGTCCCAGCGCTCCGGCTAGCTTCATTTCATTTGTCAAATCCTACAGGCCAAAGTGCCAAACTGGTCTGAAACATCCGTAAATGGCCTGGAACCAGCCCTAAAATAGCCTTAAACATGTCTAAAACCCTAAAATTATATGTTTATGACTTTATGCTATGTGTCTTGCTTATCTCGACCTTTCAGGTTCACACCTTCTAAGCGCCTTGGGCCTAGGTGGCTAGGCCCAAGTCTCACCCTTTGTGCCTGCCCTTGTGCCTTCGACAACTATGATCTACATTACAGTGAATCAAACAATGAAGACTTTAATATAGTGACTCTCAATTCAACTCAGAAAATGGTAGCTAAGCTGCTATGGTATGAACTGAAAAGGGCCAATCTAGATGGAAATTGGCAATAACGAAAGTCCTAATTCAAAACCTTGATTCTATAATGCCTAATCTTGATGTTCTAAATAAAAATCTATGGTTCAAATGGCACAGGGTGCGACCTTGTGAGTTACACCCATAAATCCGGAATCCCATTACTCTATAAATGGTAGAAATCATTCCTTCTAGATTTTAGGCCTTTGCTAAGGTCTTTCCAATTGATCATACTCTACTAAAACCAATATATAGATTTTCTTCGGCATAAACACCGCACATCCAAGTCAAAGACAGTAAAGCTAAATCAAACAATGCGCATAATCTATTCAAACAGATAAGAAGTATTGTTCCACATAAGTATGCAATACATCAATTGATTTATACCACCTAGCAACAGCTGTTGATTCTAAAACACCATAAAAACACTTTCTTCTTGGTATCCATTGTTAGAGCAACGAAAACCTTCAATCAGATACCAACTTCTCGCAATTTACTTCTAAATTCCCCAAATTCCTTTTATATTTCATCGCCTTGCAAAATTCAAAATTGAACTATGCCATAGATCCAAAATTTTCCATTTACGCTAAAGAAGCCTAAACCTAGTTTCACAAATCAGAAATACGAAACAAATTGCAAAACCCTAATTGACTCAAAAGGGGCGATCTATAAGATGAATAAGATGACAATAATCAACAAACATATATAGAAAAACAAGATGTTCATGAAAAATTATAGTACGTACCATCTTCGATTGTGATTATTAATCTCCGATCGGTGGATCGATTTCTGTATTTTGTGAGAGAAAGTTATAGCTTCGACGAAGTGTTTTAGCGACAACGGCGGTTTAGAGATTAAATTGTAAATACGTGATCATCGAAATTCAACCGAATTTGATTTTCAGTTTTAATTAAACCTTTTATTTTCTCACAATATCATTTACCAGCTTCACTACTGTTTGACTGTGCTTTTCAGAAGTTCTTTTTGATTTTTGAAGGGGTAAAAAGACAAAAATACCCCTCCAGAAATTACAAATTATAACTTCTAGTGATTTCTGGAGGGATATTTTTGTCTTTTTACCCCTCCAAAAATCAAAAGAGACTTTTCAAACGCACAACCAAACATGCACTTATACCATTTGAATACATAAAATAATATTTTAAAATAACATATTATTAAAATTAAGTACGAGTAAGAATTATAAGTGATAACAACAATGTCAATTTTTTAAACTTTTGTTTTTAACTATTTTTATTTTTTTCAAGAAAAAAAACATTTTAAAAATTTTCTTATTGTAACATCTAATTTTTGTTATTTTGGTTTATTTACTATTTAAAAACACCAAATTTTAAACATTTTTCTATTTTTTAAAAAGTTTGAAGTTTTAGAAATTTTCTTATTTCATAAAAATTTGTTTCTTTAAAATAGCATTAATAAGTAGATCCTATTCTTAATTATTTAAAAAACTATTTGTAATTAAAATAAATAAATAATATTTTTAATAATTAATGTAATTATTTAATAGGAGTGAGGTTCGGAAAATTTTTAATGTGAATAAATATTGTGTTGTCAGTTGTCACGTGTCCCCTTAGTACTATTTTATTAGAATAAGAATATAAAAAGATTGTTTAACGACATCTTTAGAACATTTATTATTCGAAGAAGATTGTCCCCCAAAAATTGCATGAATTTAAATTATTTATTGTTTGAGGTCACATGATCTTTAATGTAAAAAAATTACAGTTATAAAACAGTCAATGAAAGGTGATGAGGGAATATGCCTCATCCTCTCACGGTCACACATACTTTGCATCGTGCTTTTGTGTGAGGTTCGTGAATGATGCATTCGACATATGTCAATTGTCTTAAAATTCAATGGTTTAGCCACTCCAACCAACTGAAGTTTTAGCAATTGTATTGAAATATTACATATAAATTATACTGAGAAAGTCTCTTTTGTTAATGTGCAACAATAATAGTATAATGTACAAAGCAATATGAATATATAAGCTAATAATTAGTATTATAAAAAAAATGGTTCAGGTTCAAACCTTGTCTGCTGCTTCAAAAAAATTAATAAAGTATCAATATTACTCAAGTGATGTCACGACTTTAAATCGAAAAATGCACTAATGTAAAACATAATACAAAAATGTTAATATATCAGCGAAAAACCTAAACCATGTTTTTTTT
>BJCO01002742.1:0-12310 GCA_018326465.1 Flaveria floridana
AGGATTCGAATAAACGAGATTACTTACGTAATCTCAGGTTTCATATGCTTCAGCGGCAATCATAGTAAAGTTAGGCAATGTAAAGAAAGCTTGTATTTTGTAATAGTGCTTTTGCAATGTAATGCAACATCCGATGTTTTGTAAATGAAGTACGTTGTATTGAATGGCAAAAGTATTCATAGTAAAAGTTTATGTTTGAATGTTTTCCGCTGCAAATGCTCAATTGAAAAGTTTATGATTATATACTATATGTATGTTTTATGTGCAATGAAGAACCAACCGTAAGGTGCTCGGGAGCGAGGCCTTACAATAGATATCAACACAAGTTTAAGATCAGTCCACGTCCAATTACCCAGATTATATTCACCTAAGCGCACACACAGGCTAAGTCAGTTTCAACTATCATACTGAAGACAAGGGTGGGGGTGTCAACCCGTTAGCACTAAAAATACCTCTCCATGATGTTCAAGCACAAGAACAAGCACAAGAACAAGCACAAGAACAAGCATAAGAACAAGCACAAGCACAAGTATATACTCATGAATGAACATCTAGACTCAACCCATGACCCAAACCACATACAATGTTCTAAAATAAAATTTAAGACACAACATTATCAAGAAGAGTGAGAAAAGTTTTTCCTCAAGTAAAACATGTTAAAAAGGGGTTGTGAAACTCTCCCCAAAATAGTACAGTCCAAATCCCATAATATGCAAAGCAAACACTAAAAGTAAAAATCACAAAAGGATTACTAAAGAACAAAAATGATCAATATGGGTGTAAACGTTATAGCCCGGTCCTTAATGTCCATCAAGATTTTTATTTTATGAAAGCATGATTTACTAATAGAACAACTTCAAAGTCAGATTTAAACTTTAAATTTCATCATGTTTAGGGTTTTAGTCGTTACTTTATATTATTTTATTAATATCCTTTGATGCACATCAATTAGTCCATATTCAATTAATTATAGATATTATTAGCTAATCCTTTTAAGAGTCATTTAACCACCTTTAAGTATATCACTTGTCTTCATTTAATTATTTAGTTTCAAATCCTTATATTAAGTTTATCAAAATATTTCAGCATGTATAGCTGATTGCCCACCAGTTTTGAGTAAACTGATTGGAGGTCGAAACGGTAACAAAAAAAGTTGCGTAATAGGTATCGTTTGAAAGATAAGACTTTAAATTAAAACTCTAGAAAAAGCAGCATCTCCAGTGGATAAAATATGAGAATGATATGACTCGACAGTTCTGAATTTCAGTTTTGTTTGCCACTTTTGGACGACCAAATGATGTCGAAACGACGCGAGACCACTTGGATTAGTTAAAGGACTCACTGAACTTGATTTTAGACTCAAAGTTTGCCTTATTTTGACTCATTATGACCAAGTTTTTACCTGTACAAAATGTCGTATATTTCTGACAGCAAACTGTCCAGTTCTCTTGTCTTGTTCCTTTGCATCCCAAACCTCAATATTTGACCATTATTCAACCGAGTAGTTAAAGAACGTTTATTCCAGGATCTAATTTTCCAAAACTTGAATTAAACACTTGGAGTGTCCAAATTTTCAGTCCCAAAATAGTTAGTTGAATTTTAGTCTTCCGGTTCACAATATTTATTAATCGATACATGATTTTGATTGTTCAATGTGTTCATCCATTCAAGAAACGAGATCAATGATTTCAAAAACAATTTATATGACCAAGATGCATATTTTTTATTAGGTCACATAATATTACAACCCAATCTTGATAGATTCAAGAATATACAAGGACTAAGAATTAGGGTTTTGTCGGTTAAAGAGTCCAACACCCTTAACACCTAGATCTTCAAGATCCGACATCCAAAACAAAGAATATAAGAATATTAGATGATGATTTTGTGTTTATATGATTAATATCATCAATATAAAGATAAGACAAGAAATAAAATCATCAAGAACGATTTTTCTTACTAGTAGATTAATCGATGGAAAGATGTTGATGATGGTGATTCTCGATAAAGATGATGTAGAACAAAGGGGAATTGGGTGGTGATGGCTAGGGTTTGCAACATGAGAGAAACTTATAAAATAAGTTTCAACAAATGAAAGAAAAACAAGGGAAACCCCTTTTTAGATGGATTCGGCCAAGGGGGGCCTTAGATGGGCTTCCCCGACCCTTTGCCCATTTCGTCCAATTTCGTCTCGTCCCGATATGCCTGTCGTCTAATTTTTGCATTTTAAAGTTCTACGCGTTAATACGATTCTAACAGACTATTATTGCTATATAAATTATTTAATTTATATTTTTAAATTAAATTAAGTCTATTTAGTAGACTTTAGGCAAATCCCACGGATGTCTGATTTTTGTTTGTGTTCTTAATGTAAGATGTATACTTTTATATTTTTAAGTCTTTAGACCAACTTTAAGCACACAACCATCATGCTAAGTCCAAATCAATGATCGTACACTGTCACCATACCCAATGCCTAGTAGAACATATTAAGCCCATAATACACAGTTCTAGAACTTAACGTATCTCCACACGTTTAATGCACTATTGTTAGATCAAGTCAACATTATGTCAGCTTTCAAGTCAAAGCTCATTAATTAGACAAAGACAAGGTCAAAGAGTTAAAGTCAAAAAGTCAAGTCAACGGTCAAAGTCAGTGGTCAATACACCTATTTTGGTGACGGATGTCATAGGCTTGTTCATGATTACTTACGGATGGGAATGGGCTCACTCGTGAACAGTTTATGAGAAGGTTTAGAATCCATAAAGTGCTTTTACTTCATATTTTGTATGACATGGAGTGGAAATATGATTACCTTCATGTCCACTATGACGCGAGGTAGGATTGTTTTTCACAACTACTAAAGTCCACATCAGCATTGCAAAAACTTGCATACTCAAGTTTGGTTGACGCTAAGAGAACTCTGTGTGAAATCTAGCAACTCTTTTATGATACTTTTATTAAATTATAGGTCAAGAATATCCAGACAAATCGACGTATAATGACACCTAACTTTTATACCATACACATGAGAATGCATATGGAATTCGTGAGATGCTAGGGAATATTGGGTGCAAATCATATAGAGTGGGGGTAATAGCCTAATAGATTAGCAAGGACAATACATGAAGGGTGGTCATAGGTGTACGTCCGTTGATAATCCTTAAAGATGTTACTTCCCATGATTTATGGATTTAGTCTGTGTTATTAAGTCGCAGTAGCAACAAGGACATCAATGTTATCCACTAATCCTCCTTGTTCCAATACATTTTAGCCAGAATGGCCTCAAAGTGTCCTTTTATGGTTACTTGAAATGAATATAAGTATGATTATTACTTTGCACATGACATATATCCTATTAGGAAACTATAGTGAAGTCATATACATTTCTAAATGATGATAATCTAAAGCAGTATAAGAGTGCACAACAAGCGGCAAGAAAGTTTGCAAATTAACGAGCCTATGGGGTCCTAAAAAGTAAATGGCTAGTACTTCAATATCTTTTATGACAAACACACCCTATTTGATATAGAAATATAACACATTCTTATATCATATTATATGATATCGTCCTGAAGAATGAAGGGGCCACGATATCACCGGGACACGAGAAGGATCCTCCTATAGGACTGGTTATGGTTGTTCTATAATAGTTTCACAGTCGTTGAAGACACACTTACTAGATCAAATACGGACCCAGGCAAAGAAACAAGGAACACACAAGTAAAGAACTCAAGAACACAAAGATAGGTTTTCAAGAACACAAAGTGTTATAATGGTTAGTCATAAGGCTTATTACATGAGATATTTATATTACATCCTATAGCCAGTCGTACTTTGAAAGCCAGGTGAATACTAATCTAGACAACAAGATCGACGTAAAGTAAAAAGGCAGATTGCCTTTTGACATGTGAATATAACATATCATATCTCACATCCTATTGTATTACTGATGTGTGTAAAACATATATATATATATATATATATATATATATATGTATATATATATGTATGTATGTATATATACATATATATGTGTATATATATGTATATATACATATATATACATATATATATGTATATATATAAATATCATATACATATATATGTATATATATACTATATATATGTGAAAATTCACATAATTTGTTTTAATTTTAAAGAAACGATTATCACCTTGAGACTAACTATACACAATAGGCAAGCGCACCTATCATATAATAGTATAGCTTGAGGTAAGAACCGAGTATTGATCCGTGGACACAATGGCTCCCAATACTAAATCATTATCACTATTTAACCAATCAATTGAGTTTGAATTTGTGAATATTATAATTAACCAAAAGGATTAGAAAATTAAACTAATTAATTAAGGGAGAAAAGACGACGATACACAATTAATTAAAGATACCACTTGTACTTTGATTCACTTAGCATAGATTTAACAACTAGTTCAAATTCAAGGTGAGACCATTTTTTACACATGATACATGGAAGTAGCCTAAACCCATGTCAAGGATATCTAGACAAATAACCATTCGGAAAGCTAAAACGATAAACACACAATAGCCACCTAAAGTTATGCCATGAAGAACTAAAGATATAATTATGTCAATGTTATAGGTGAATAAGACTCCTGTTAGGGTTACCTAACTCCACAAATTTTTAGAAAGTTAACACGATAACAAAAGATGCAATCATATGCATAAATCTTGTAAGAACATGAGGTTTTTCAACGTAACATGCTTACAACACCCACAAGGTTAGATTTTTCATTAAACTAGAATAAATACACATAATCATTGAAGAATAATCAAGTTTCATCATGACATTAACATAAACAACACCAAGAATCATGTACAAGTTGTTAAATCATGCTAAGAGTTTCATCTAATCCAAGTGATAATAAGAGTTAGCCCATAAGGCTTACAAAAAAAACACTCAAACTCAAAAACATGGAAGAACTTATAGTAGATCTAGAGGAATTCAAACCAATTTTGAGTGGAAATGGGGTGGATGATGTTAGATCCTCCTTGAAAGTGTGAAATCATTAATCTTGGCCTTCAAATCACTCGAAACTTTTGAGAAATGCTTAAAAACGCCTAAGGGTTCAAGGGAGCCTAGGGTTTTGAAAGAAATGAAAGTTATGTTGGAAATGAGGTGTACTAATGTTATAAACCCGTTTTCAGCCTGAATATGGCCATATTTGAAGTGATATGACCATACTCAGCATCAAAACTGAGCTATTTGGAATTTGACAGCTTATATGACTATATTCAACTTCAATATGATCATATCAGAAGCATTTTTCCTCTTGAACTTTTTCAAATCATGGGTTTTCTTTAGAAAAATCACTGAGCTTCATCTGAAAACTACAAAATTCAAATAAAACATGAATAAGTGTCTCAGTTATGAATTTTTTATCAAAATTGACTTAAAATGCAAAGAAATATATATTGTAAACATCTATATTTATTATCGTATCAAACATCCCCACACTTGAACTTTACTTATGCTCAAGCAAACTCTCATGCAACCATTTAACAAAAGAAATCCCATTGACATAAAAAATGGTGAGAGACAAACCATTTGTTAAATGTAGTTCCAAATTCATAATTGACTATCAAACATAACACATTTATAAGAAGAAACCGGGAGTTTTAAGCTTGCCCCTTTCAATAATACTAGTAATATTCAAATAAGCATCACATGCCTACAAAATTCCTTTTATGCATGAATGTAAACCCCTCACAAAAATTACTCGACACTCGGTTATTATATGTATAAGTTTATAAGTGTATAAGTGAATTACTCAATGCCAACCAATGATACAACCATAGTAATAAGCTTACAAAGGGGTCAAATCTCCACCAACTAACACGAGAAAATGCATAAATCAAGAGGACTTTTAATGGGTTGTAATGGGGATTGGTGAAAAAGGGTATGGAATGTTTGGTAAAACTGGTTAAACGGATAAAAATTCCGGAAATCTAGATGCTAAGTATGATACATTACACTAATACGTAAACACGATTTAATATAACTAAACTAATACAAACCTACTAAACGAGAGCTATGCATGAAATTTGTCATTTTTATGCCTCAAATAACTCACATTTTATTTATTCATATACTAAACAAGATAATATAATAATATAACATTCTTTTTCTCATTTTTTTTCTTTTCTTTTCTTTTTTTTCAATGTTTTCTTTTCCTTTTTTTTCGTAGAACAATGGACGCCTAATTACAAAAAATAAATATTAAATAAATTCGATGTCAAAATTTAGACAACTAGAAATGACCAGAATTCTATGACAATAGTTTAAAGGAAAAAATGGCTAATTTGACTAAGTGGCTAATAATATGGGTAATAACAAATCAATAATGGAAAATAGCTCAACATGGTGACTAATTGTAATAATTGGGTGAAGTAAAAGAAAAGAAATTTAGCTTATAAGGTGGGTATTCCTAATACCTTTGTCATTTTCGTACAAAAACTCAGTTTATGGTCTTGAAATGCATATTCTAAGCAAGTTATCATATGAAAGCACATCTGGCACACTCAAGAATCAACAAAAATGTAAGCAAACACTAAATCATATGATCTCATTTGATAAAGACACAAATAACCTTATGAAAATGGAAAGGTAAAGGTAAAGTTCAAACTCATACATAAATATCACATTTTCAACTTGAAATGCTCACTGTACATCCAAAACATTTTATTGTAATCCACTTGGTTTCTCTTAATTTTTGATGTTAACAATTCAATCATGATTTAATATCTAAAATAAATATAAATGGATGCCATTTATTCAAATTTTTAAAAAGTTTGTCAAAAATGGGATTGTTTTAAGTTGCAATGAGATATATATAAAACATTTGCAAAAGTTCACAAAAACCCAGACATCCCCACACTTGAAACATACATTGCCCATAATGTATCAATGTATGAACAAGCAATGCAAAAAACAAATACGAAGGGGGGAAGGAGAAGGTGAAACAGAAAACTCCCCTAAAGAAATCCATAAAAATATGCCCAACATATTCTCAAACGTCCGCTAAGCAATTCAGCACCTTAAGATTCCAATGGTAATGATCATTAACACAACTTCAACAACAAAAGAATAAGTTTAGAAAGACAAAGAAAATCAAACATAAATAAACAATACATAAAGTAAACAACCATAAGAAAATGACAACACAAATATGCTTTGAGTTTGTATAATTACCAAAACGTACAACTCAAATGCAAAAGTAACCACAAAAGAAGATGTAAGTTTGTAAGACTAGTCCTCCACCATATCAGCATCATCTGATTGAACATGCTGCTTGTGACATCCGTCACCAAAATTCCGTCAATTGACATCGTATTTGTTAGCCTTCTTGAATATTCAACATTAACTCATAACCAAGTTGCCTTAGTTTCAAATTTTGCTTCCCTAACTACGTGTATTATCCTAAGTGTGCAAAAAAAAATTAAACGTTAAACACTTAATAAAACCTTACCCAATATAGATCCCCCTATTTCTCGAATAATTAAGGAGATACTAGTATGTAGACGTTATGCTACTAGCATTATCATTAACATTACCCTTACTATGATGATTAGCATAAATACTATATTTATTATCATTATCACAATTACAATTATCATTATTATTATTATTGTTATAATTGTTATTAAAACTATTTTTAGTAGTACTACTAGTATTAATATTATTATCATTAACATAAATAAAATTATTAATGAGAATACCATTATTAAAGTTATTATTAGTATTATTATTAGCAATATTATTACTATTATTAAAATCGTATTATTAACACACTATTAACAAAATGAACAACAAAGTAGAGGGTCCAAATCGTAATTAATTAAACTTAAAGAGCTAAGTGCTTTGGAAGTCTAGGGACTAAAGTTGCCAAACCCACAAATCCAAAATGGGTATAAAAACCCAATTATCAGCCACTATTCTATTTCATCCAAACCCTACAACCACCATTCGCCCCTCCCTGTCTCCGACTCCCTTTTCGTTGTTTTCTCCGGCAAATCGCCGCCACAAGGCGCTCCAAGTCGACATTCCGCAGGTAGACGACCACTGTCATCACTGATTTCATCTCATTCCATCTTTCTTTGCGTCGGATTCAGGTTTCGGTGTTCCCGAGTGAACGAGCACAGTTGAGACCCTTTTGAGTGCATCAATTGCTAAAACGTGTTGGAAATCGACTTCTAAACGTGTTGTGGTGCCACTTGAGTGGTCACAGCGGCCGAAGGCTGCTATGAGCACTCCGGAACCTCTGTGACCTGCGTATGCGTCTGTGTCTGTCCGTACGATTGAATGTGTGTATGTGCGATTGAGTCTGCTTCGTACGAATGAGTGTATGTGATTAAATGTAGGTGTGCGATTGAGTCTGTATCGTACGAATGAGCATGTATGAATGGAAGTGTGCGTTCGATTGAGTCTGAGTCATGCGAATGAATGTATGTGCGAATGAATGTTGTGTCGTGCGAATGAGAGTGTGTGCATATGAATGCTGTACCGTGTGAATGTGTGTGTACGACTGAACATGTGTGTACGAATGGGTGTTGTATCGTGCGACTGAATGGAGATTCGTACGAATGGAGGTTGATTCATACGAATGAAGGTTGATTCGTATGAATGAAGGTTGATTCGTGCGAATGGAGGTTGAGTCGTGCGACTGAAGGCTGTATGTGTGTGAATGCATGTTTGTGTGTAGTATGTGTAGGTCGTGTGGAGTTAAGGTGACATTGATATGGTTACCATTGTTAATGACATTATTAATACAAACATTATGATTATTACCAATATTAACACAAAAATAATCAATGCTAACATTTTAAGGTTATCAAGACTAATAATAGTAACTACTAATATCCTCACTTCTTTTATCAACATAACCACTCTATCAAACTAAGTAAACCTCTAGCAACAATGAAACCCTTACACTACTATCATTATCAATAGTGACGATTCCCGGTACATGGATCTATATAAAACCTTATGCTTATGCCTGCTTGCATGTGTGTGTAACGCGAGACCGATCCAACCACAACCGACCGAACGCATCAAATCTCTTTAAGCTTATCTTTAATACTTAACAATAATTAATAATAGGTGTTTGAATGATTGTTGCTTCATCTTCTGGAACCATTATTCATCCATAATTATCATCAATCAAGTGAGTTTCGTGGCCCCTTTTTATGTGATTTACCACTTCAATTATTTACAAACTTGGGGGAAAGGTATGCTCACCCTTTTTATGCTGTACAACTCATACTCTTGGAATTATCGTGTTACTATTTTGTAAGTCTCTATCTGATACATGCATGAGTTTGTTGTGTGGTACTTGATTCACAACCATTTAATTCCGGTGTTGGAACCGACGGATAGGTATGGGTAGTACTATTGGGTTGACACCCTCACCCTCGTTGTTGGTATACTAGTTAGTACCAACAGTGGCTAGGAACGGGCCCTAAGGTGAATATATTTTGATAAATATCTATGTGTACGTCATAGGTTTGGTTGTGATGCTCATATTGTCATGTGATTTGGCTTACTTATAACTGTACTAACGATGTTCCGCAAAACTATTACACAACATCATATTTGCTTACTATTAAACCTGCGAACTCACCAACAATTATGTTGATCATTTTGAGCATATCTTTTCAGGTGATACAATTAACTGAGGATCCTAGGAGTGCGGCCTTAGTGGAGACTCTAGGATGCATTTTTGAGACTATACAATACTTGATATACATTACTTGACATTGTTGGTCTGATTACATACAATTATACTTTTGGATACTTGTTCCCGGGTTGTGGGAATTTTATTATAATGTTAATACTTTTGTTAATACTTATGGCTATGTAGTTGTGGTTATTGACTAGACACGACATAAGTTTCCCTTGTGCCGGGTGTCGTCATGATAGTTTATTCATTCTATACATGTCTATTTTGCACCTTTATTGATTACAATGTGTGATGACGATCCCGTCTCGTTACATCCCCGTGTTTCCGCTCTTAGCGAGGGTGTGACAGACTGCTACCAGAGCCATTGGTTATAGAGAATTAGGCATATCACTTGACCTAGATTATAACCTAGGAACCTTCACGTATAATGCACGCTAGGATTTGCGTGCATCCGATATTGCATGTATGTTTCTCCTATACTTGTTCTTTTATCTCTCTGTTTTGATATCTGTTCACCCAGAGGAAAGTACTATCCGTCTTTCCTTATGGGATGTTTTCTGCTAGATCTACCATTCCCATGCGCACCGTATTGTTTTATTAGGTTCTGATACCGAACCTGAAGGGATCTCCACAGATCATACGAAGCGTTTGATCTTGTATATTGAGTCCGGCCCTGAGATACCTATTCCTGAAAGCTCGAAAGAAGAAGGGATAGGCAACTTTTGTTACATTAATTGAGATTATATGCTTGGAACTTTCAATCGTTATGACGGACTACCATTGGAATACTATAAATTCATGGATATGAGAACTTACATGATGTGATGTCAATATTGTGATGTTGACTTGGATTGCTAGAACTTGACGATTGGAATTAATAATGTATCTGAAAGTGACTAAAGTTTACATGTTTACACCTTTTGTTATTAGAAAATGCCGCCTCGAAGAATCACCCGCAGTACAAGTCACGAAGGTGAGGCCCCAAGGGGCAGAGGCAGAGGAAGAGGTAGAGACAGGACACCAGGAATAGGTGGTGGTCCTGCCGGTAACAATCAGGGGACTTGAAACCCCGATATAGCTGCCATGATCGCTCAGCAGCTAGCCGCACTGATTCGAATGATAGTGGCACAAGTGAGCGACACTCTTCTGAATCATAGCCCCCACGGGCATGACGACAATGACAATGGGGATAATGGAGAAGGAAGTCAAGGTGAGGCTGGTAATAAGGGAGGAATCGAGAATCGGGTTGGAAATGAGCACAACCAAGGAACAGGGGAAGAGACTGAAAATGGTGGTACTACGGGGAATGAAACTGGGATTTTTAATACAAGACGGGGATGTTCATACAAGAGTTTGTGGCCTGCAAACCGAGGGAATTTGATGGGAAAGGTGGGGCGATACCCTTAACTAGGTGGCTTGAGAAGATGGAGGCAGTCATTGACATAAGAGAATGCCTAGACAGTCAAAAGATTAAGTATGCCATGTGTTCACTACAGGGCAAGGCACTAACTTAATGGAACACACAGATTCAAGCGACAAGAAGATAATCAGCAATGCAGATGACTTGGGATGAGTTTAAAGCATTAGTCACTGAAGAATACTGTCCACTCAATAAGATGCAGAAGTTGGAGCATGAGTTCTGGAATCATGCTATGGTAGGAGCTGGGCACGCAGCTTACACTGATCGTTTCCATAAGTTGGCAAGACTGGTTCCTCATCTGGTAACTCCAGAATCTAAGAGGATCGAAAGGTACATTTGGGGGCTTGTGCCTCAAATCCGGGCAATAGTAACAGCAGCATCCCCTCCTACTATTCAGAGTGTGATTCTAAAGGCTGGTACTTTAACAAATGAGATGGTGAGAACTGGGATTTTGGGAAAAGGAGCTGAGAAGAGAAAGGATGTTGGAGAAGTGAGCAGGCCGAGTACCGGGAAATTTGACAAACATGCCAAGATGACCAGGAATTTTGTGGCAGTGGCTCAGGGTTGGAAGGAATATGTTGGGCCGCACCCTAAGTCTAACAGGTGCAACTTTTATCATCCCCAAGCAATGCCATGCCAGGTTTGTGTAAACTGTAGACACCCAGGGCATCAGGCGAGAGACTGCAGAGTGGCGCCGAATCTGGTTGTGACGGTTAATGCGGTTAACCCCGCAGGGAATGCTAGGGTTTGCTATGAGTGTGGAAGCCCTGATCACTACGGGAACATATGCCGCAGACTGAATCGGGCGAAGGGTCAGCAAGGAAACAATCAACCGCAGGTGATGGCCATAGCCGGTAATCAAGGCCCAGCAAATCAAGGAAATGCTTCCCGAGGACGTGCATTCGTCATATGAGTAAATGACGCCCGTCAGGATCTGAATGTCGTTACGGGTACGTACTTGCTCAATCACCACTTCACATCTATATCATTTGATACTGTGGCAGACAATAGTTTTATATCTTCTGAATTTGCTCATATGCTCGACATGAACCCTAGTAGGCTAGAAACTAGCTACTCCGTAGAAATGGCCAATGGTAGGATTGTACAGGCCGATAAGATTATTATAAAGTGCTCGATGATATTGGAGAACCATGCTTTTGAAATAGAT
>BJCO01002743.1:0-10658 GCA_018326465.1 Flaveria floridana
GTCAATGGAGGAAGTACTAGCTGCTTTAAACTCCAGAGAATTAAAGAAGAAGTCTGACTTGAAAGAAGAAAGTGGAGAGGGCCTGCATGTAAGGGGTAGATCAGATCTCAAGTTTTCAAAAGATCATCGACCAAGAAGTCACTCTAGATCGAAGTCAAAGTACAAGAGAAAATGCTTTGTGTGTCACTCAGATAAGCACCTAAAGAGAGACTGCCCTGAATGGAAGAAGAGACAAGGAACTGAGTCCAGTGGGACCAAGAACTCATCAGATTGCACTCAGTCTGATGACAACTCAGATGGATACGAAAGTGCAGATGTGTTGATGGCTATCGAAGCGGGTGAGAAAGATGGTTGGGTACTCGACTCTGGTTGTTCTTTTCACATGACACCGGTCAAAGAGGTGTTAGTTGATTTCAAGAGGCAAAATCTTGAAGCAGTTAAACTGGGTGATGATAGAGATTGTGAGATCCAAGGAGAAGGCTCAGTCATGTTTAGGCTGCAAAATGGCACTGAGTTCAAGATGGAACGTGTGAGGTATGTACCTGATCTGAAAAGGAGTCTGTTATCCATAGGCACGTTTGAGAAATCAGGCTGTCAGGTGTGCCTTAAAAATGGAAAGGCAAAGGTAATAGGGGATCCTTAGTGTTATTCTCAGGCACAAGAAGAGAGAATAACATCTATACACTAGATGGTGAGGCATTAGTCAAAGGTGTCTCTCTAGTGACATCCTCTAATGAGAATGCAGTACTATGGCACCAAAGACTTGGGCATATAAGTCAGCAAGGGTTGATAGAGCTTAATAAGCAAGGTGTATTACATGATGTAACTAATTGTGAAGTTGGGTTTTGTGAGCATTATGTAGTTGGGAAGGCTCATAGGGTGAAGTTTAACAAAGGAATCCATAAGACTACTGGTGTGTTGGATTATGTACATGTTGACTTGTGGGGGCCAACCAAACATCTGTCTCTAGGGGGTGCTAGTTACTTTTTGTCAATTATTGATGATCATTCAAGAAGGGTGTGGGTGTACATCTTAAAGAAAAAGTACGAGGCATTTGGCAAGTTTAGGGAATGGAAGACACTAGTGGAGAAGCAAGTTGAAAGAAAAGTGAAGAAATTAAGAAAAGATAATGGTTTGGAATTTTGTAATAAAGAGTTTCACAGCTATTGTAAGGAACATGGAATTGGAAGGCATCTTACTGTACCTGTTACCCCTTAACAGAATGGATTAGTTAAGAGGATGAACAGGACTCTACTTGATAAGAACAGAATGGATTAGTAGTGTAATGAAGTCAACTTGTGATCAACCGATATAGTTTTACCTTTGTATTGTGTTGTCTAGTAAGTACAGGGGGTAACTGTGTCATTACTTCATATTTGAGGGGTTGTATTAGTAAATAGTTGCAGGGTTGTTAATTACCGTTAACAACCTGATTTGGGTATAAATCAGGAGGTGTGTAGGTCAAGAATCAATCTCAATTTTTCTTGTATTCTTCTTCTTTGTGTAATTGATTGTAATCAAAGTAATCATTGAAATCGATTATGTTCTATTGATTCAAAGTGTTCAATTCGTGTGTTTATTTTCTCAACATGTTTCTTCAACAAACTTTAATAACAATTAGAAAACTCAAACCGGACTGAAACAAGACTCACGGACAACTAGAAAATAAGAGTAACATGGTGGTTTAATATGATTCCCTAAATATGCTTGATTGGGGCTGAACTAGGTAGTATCCCATCGCTTTAATTTTAGTACTCGACTAAGATTACGAGATTCTATATATAGAATGTGAAGTATTTATAATTGAGTTTTCTAGATATCAACGACTTTAACTTACTCAAGCCAAGTATCATTATCAAACTTACAATTCTCTTATCGTCGCTTACAACTTGACTTGCAAGGTGCACGATGCTTTGACCGTGTATGCACGCTTTGAGTTAATAAGGGTAGTTGTGTTTGAGTAGACTCTTTGTACAAGTGTACAACATAAGTACCCTTATTACCTTCTTTAATACATTTCTTCTTAGCTTATGAACCTTATGAAGTTTGAATCGATAAATAATTTATTGGAATGATGGAGGCCCAACTCCCTAGGGGCAAATTATTAACCTTTGAATCGAAGCCTACTTTTTTATGAACCTTATGAAGCCTACTTTTTTATGGGCAAATTATTACCCATATTTGTTTCGGCCTAACAGCAGCCCATGAGAACCAACATAGAAGTGGAGCAGTTTTTATTTTTAAGTACCCAACGACGACCATGCATTTTCATTTTCGAGAAACAAAAAAATACATGGATGGTGCATGAAAACCGGGTTGAGATCTGGAACCAGTTTTCAACCAAATGAAATCGTTTTATAAACTAGCTTGGTTGGAACCTGTTTGGACTTGAACTGAATCACATGGTTAAAATAGGCAATTTCCGACTCAAAGCCGGTTTCTTGAACTGGTTTGAGCCAACACATGATGTTGACTTGGTTTGACTTAACCCACACCGGTTTTAACCTGAATTGGTTCGGCTTAGAAACTGATTAATGCACCTACATATATAGTGTAACTGGTTTCCTAGATGATGTAAAGGATGTAATCTTTTCCGTTGAGGAATATGATGAAAACCTGCCAATCGTATCGGGATTATGACTTGAAAGGGTCATGTTTAGGAGGTTGATGGATTGAATTGTGAACACAAAATAAACCATGTATTTGTTAATTAAATCCTAAATCTTAAACATGGAATCACAAATTCTAAACCTTTTACTTTAACAAAACTAGGAAAGTAATTTTGGCCAACACCATGTAGGTTGAAATTATATTATTTTCTTTAGATATCAAATAGGTAGGCTTATAGCTAACAGTGTTTGTGTACGTAGTGATATCTTTTTTTTAGAGTTCAAGTCTTATAATAAACAATGATATAGATTTAGAAATAAGATTAGATAGCATGTGTTAATATAAGAAAAAATATCAAATAGGCGTAAGATTACAATTACATAATTATATTTCTATTCGAAAAACTCTATTATGATGGCGTAAAGACGAAAGATGGATATAAGCCAATTGAGATGATTGATGAGGTTTTATATGTATAAACTCTATTTTAATGACTCTGTCAATCATTGAGGATGCTTACAACTTGAATAAAATTCTATCGAGTTAAACCATTCTTTAACCGAGTATACATACTTTGTGAGGTAAATCATGGTGTGTGTTGAGTACAAGCTTTGCACAATATCTTTTTTAATATATTTTTTTATGTGGGCTTCTAATCTAGTTCACTAGTATACATGTTACTTGCAGGATTTAAACCTTTGAACTCTAGTATATATGCAACCAAACTATCTTATTACTCCAGCTGTCTATTTAAGACCTCTAATATACACTTCTCAGTTATGTAACATCTGGCCCCACGGTACCCCACCCTAAGCTCAAATGGAGTAAGTGCTAATAGAAGTTCGTAACTTAATTGTAAGCATTAATTTATAATGAAGTCCTATTCACATTTTTCCTAAAATACGTATGCGACTTGGGATTTGGACTTGTAAATGCTGTCCCAAAAATTAGATATAATATTTTAGCTTATTACAGTAGAAATACATAATAAATTATCGTAATAGTCTAGATGAAATGTAGGACACAACTATATGAATTCTAGTTGCATACTCACACCAGATCAAAGGGCTATCTCTATCAAATGGCAACATCTCAAACCTATCGCGTCCAAAATCACCATCAAGGTTTTCAAACCGCTCATGATAGAACTCAGCGGCATTCTCCCCCCAAGTGCTTGGGTCTCTTGCGATCCCCCAAGCTTTGATTAGAACAGTACAGTGGTACAAGGATTGATGTCATAATCCGTGATCTGAGTATGGCTTAAGCTTACATGCGGGATCAATAAAGGGGCGGGCGTGTGTAATCTAAGTGTCTCTTTCACCACCATCTTCAAGTATGTCATCTTTGTTGTATCAAGTTCACTTACTTTTTCTATTCTTCCCGCACATGTTCGGATTTCGGTTTGTAGTTTTCGCATCACTCGAGTGTTTTTGTTGATCTCCGACATTGCCCATATCATCGTCACAACAGTTGTATCAATTCCACCGGTAAGTATGTCCTAAAACATTACGTACGTTAGTTAAATTATGTAGGAGAGATTGATGCAAAAGACTAAATATTTATAGAGAAAACCCAAACAAAATGAATAATTCATTTTTTTTTTGAAATTTGAAAATTTTTAGAAAAGAAAAGGCAATAGAAACATGATGTTTATTCATTTCTCCGGATGTTCATAAAAAATGTGAATAAATTTTGTGTATATAGATATATAAAACTACGTATATTTTTGTTAAAGAAATAACAAATTTTAAAATATACGAAGAAATTAGTTTAATGATTTTTAAGGGCATGCACATAAACATTTATATCCAAAAGCAGTGTTTTCAGAATCAGATCGGACGTCAAACCGGACGCTTTACTGCTTTTGTGGTCGGACCAGATTTAAGAACCGGATGACGTCATAATTGTATATATAATATATTATATACATAGTTATACATATAATTCAATATAAGTAATTTATTTGTGTATTTTATAGTTATATATAAAACTTAACAGTAATCTTATGTCCAACATACTAATTTATTGTTCAAAATTAAAAAAAATCAAAATCCAGTCCAACCACCGGTCCGGTTCCCGGTCCGGCCACCGGTTCGGGACGAACTGACCGGTCCAACCCCTCCAAAACGAACTGGCCGTCTGAACCGGTTCGGCTCACCCTCCAATTTCCGGTCTGACCGGTCCGATCCGGTCTCGAAATCATTGCCCAAAATTACACAATTTAAAGATATGAGTCTTTAGTCACAAAAATAAAGCATTTAAGTTTATTTCTTTGTTATCGTGATCATTTAGTTTTTTTTAATAAATAACGTTATCCAGGTTAATATTATAATCATCCTCTACAAAAATAAATATAACAAAATAAATCTTTACCATTATTAGAGCTTTCAGATCCACATGATTCAGTTGATATCCAGAACTATTTTCTTTAGAAGACATCATGTCAAGTATAGTATGAACAAAATCTTTGTCCTCCTCACTTATTTGTTCAGTCTTATCTTTCAAATGATCATCAATGATGGTGTCAATATACGCATCAAAATTTCTAAAACCATCGTTCAACCGACGATTCCACCCGCTAAATTGATCGATAAAGAATCCCAAAATCGGAAAGGAATCACCAACTGATCCATTCAGTAACTCCATAACTTCATCAAGCATCACATCCCATGAAGGACCCTTAAGCGGTTGTCTCCTATACTTCTTACCAAATGCCACCTTACACACCATCTGTTTAACTATTTCCAAAAACAAATGACTTAGGTTTATGTTGAAAAACTATATATATTATATTACAATTCAATGTCAAACATTTTGTGATATTATATTTAATAATGTTGATTTATTTTTATTATGTGTTGCATGTTTGGTTAAATGAGTGAACTCGTCAATACATATGGGCTTTGAAGTTGGGCTGTAAGGAGTTGGAATGGACTATGTCTCTTGGGCTATTGCTGACTAAAAATAATGAAGATAAAGATCATCATCATAATAAGATCTCAAGGGTCTTCAAGTGCAGATCGTTTTTTATTAGGGTTTGAGGCCCTCTCATCCGGTGTCAACTTGATCATCTATATGCTCTCATATTCATCACAGTTTATCATGTAGATGATTTGTGCTTAGAGTTTTTTCATGTTTTATTTTTCGTTTCTAGTTTGTTCGATCTCAATCTTTTGATTATTGATTGAGTATCTTTCTAATTCTTGGGTGTAAACGTTATGGTTTGAGGTGTCTAAAGATCAGGTTTATCATTTTCTGACATGGTATCAGAGCTTTAAGCTCTCGATTCCAAGTTATTCTTATCGAATTTGTTCGATTCTGGCATTTCTCTTCCGCTGATAATGTCTTAGTTCTAATTTTTGGGGTATTCACCATGTCTGATTGAAATTTCATTAGGTCTAAAAGCTGATTTGAGTTCTTTTGTCTAAGGTCGTTAAGGTTTTGGATTCATTATGAAACCTTCGGTAGTGGTATCTCTGTTTCACCTTGAAATCATCTTCTTGAAACCTTAGTTTTTTTGGTACACATCTAGTGGCTGCTTATGGTTTCTTTGAACAACAAAGAACTCAGCTTGGTTGGAATTTGAGGCGTCTGATTGCAATTGGTTGTTCTCATTCGAGATCTGATAGAAAGATTCTGTTAATCTAGTTCATCGATTAGGGCTTTTGTGTTGTTCCACTATTACTTCTGTTGTTTCATCGATTAGGATTTTTGTTCAATGAGTTGTATTGGTTGGAGTTGTTCTGGTTTGCACGATTGGTGATTCATCCATGTCTTTGTTTTATTTCATACTATTCATTAGAGCCACAATGTCTTGGATCGATTGTTTGGTGTCGATTCTCGTTATTCCGCTATGTTTGTTGTCATCGACTCATTAAGTTTTTCAGATCTGAAACTCTTACTGTTCATTTACCTTGACGATAGGTCTTGGTGATCTCTAATGTTTGTAGGGTTTTTTCTTCTTGAAACCTTCGGTATCTTTTTCAGTCAACAATCATGTAGGAATATTAATTTTTTTGTTCGAAATAATTTTTGATATTTTAAGCTATTATTGACGATCATGCAAAATATTAAATTTGCGGTCAGCCGTTTAGAAGTAAATGATAATAATTTGTGTTTTATTTTTGGTGTAGATTTTCCTTTTGGGCCATGCGGCATACTATAACGTCACAGAGTGTTAGCGCCCTTGTGACCCTTAAAGGTCGTTAAACATCACTTTGGGGCGTTATGGAAGGGGCGTCAACTTGTTAACGGGTGTAAATGATAACAAATCTGTAGGACCTTATTGCTAACATGAAACTACATCTCCATCTTGATTTCTAGGCTTGCACTTTGTAATTTCTAAATCAAAATAGTCAACAATTTAAATACTATTATTTATTTTATAATTTACTTTGTGCACACATAATACTCCCACTCATCTTGAGGTATGTATGATGAATAGGTAGATGCTCATCTCAAAATGCAATTAAATGAAATCAAGTTAAAGAAAATTAACTACTCAAGTTAGTAGATTTAGAACTTATTATGAACACCAAAATAATAGGTTAGTTATAAGCCTTTTATATTGATAAGTTTCGTTGGTGCTCCTCATCAAGAAGACTTGAAGTGAGTATGACCATAAAAATAATATGTTAGTAATAACTCTTTATATTATATTGATAACTTTCCGTTGATACTCGTTATCAATAAGACTTTGAATGATTATGCCTTAAACAAACAAATTTATTAATAAATCTTTATTAAATTGATAACTTTTCGTTGGTACTTGTTATCAATAAGACTTAGAACAAGAACAAATAACATTAGACATAAATTACACATCTCATTGGGCACAAATGTAATAAATGTGTAGATCAACATTATGTTTCATTATTTTGTAATGTCAACCAATTCACCGTTGGGTTCCATGATTGGCACAACAAATTATAATAATAAATACATTACTTAATCCTTTCAAATTAGTTCACGTAATATCCCGTTGGTCAATCACTTGAATTTATTCAAAAGGATTTATATTTATTAAGTTAAAATTCAAGAGTATTGAAATGTTTTGGATAAGAACGACATACTAGTTAATAAACTAAATCAAGTCACACAGTTAATGAAGATTCGATGGTAGTTAAATAAAACTGATTTGCACATTGGTGAGCATAATTCCTCTTTTTATCCATAATTTATTTAGGGATTTCATGTTATTTTTAATGGAAAGAGGTTTTATATATACTTTCCAAACATGAAATCTTAAATCAAATACATAAAGAGACTTTACTTCAAGTAAAATATTATGCAAGTGAAGTCATCTCGAGTAACACAACTATTGTGTAGGCACTTTTAGTTAGGGCAATGCAATTCTATACTTCTATACTATATAATAAAAGAGTAACTAGGATGTCACGTGACACTCTTATGTTACTCTTAAAAAAAATTTCCCGCCTAAACTAATGTATTATTTTAATCAAGTTTTTTTATTTTAAGAAACTCAATTAATAGTAATAATTCATTTTTTTAAATTTAATTTTTTATATTATCAACTTAATTGTGTAATCATATTGTTTTGAACTATGCATGTTTTTATATCTAAATAAGATTTAATTTAAAAAAAACTAAAAAGAAAAAAAATATTTATTGATATATTTATTTATTTTAGATTAGTTTGATTTTAATACAACTGCTTTTAATTTTAAACGAGTCAATTATTTATTATATTATTCAAAAAAGTATTTGAATATTTATAATTTTTTATTGTTATAGTACTAGGTAACTTAATCATACAAAATATTTATACATTTATAAATTATATTGTTTTCGTATTTTCACCCTGTGTATTACACGGTTTTACTAAAACTAGTATGAAATATATCGTTTAAGCACTCCATGGAAATATCTTGATGGATGATATTGTCCTTACGGATAACTATAAATAGGTTATGATTCTAATATTTTTAATGTACCCAATTAATCAATCACATACATACATAATTTTTCTCTAATCCAACATAGAGACACCATGAAGAACACCATAAAAAAGAAATCTCCATCATAACTTGGGCATTCAAAGGAGATTAAAGAAATTCTAAATACAATTACATTATCAAGAACATGATCGAATCTTCTAACAAGTAAGTTTTACTTTCTTGAATCTTGTTGAAACCAATTAACAAAATCATCATTTTTGTGATTTTTGACCTTCAACTTTTCTATGAGATGTTTCATTTTTAATAGTGTGCACGCATAAATCATTTCGTTAATAGGTTTGTCATTTGGCATGAGAAATTAGTCAAAATGCTATTGTGTGTGTGTGGGGTGGGGTGTTTCAAAAAATGCTATTGTGTGTGTGGGGGGTGGGGTGTTTCAAAACTAACACGTTGATCGAATTTAACATTCAAAACTAACATGTTGATCGAATTTAACAAAAAGTAACATTGACTTTTAGGCTTTTTAAAAAGGGAGACTAGATTGTAGCATTTAAGATGTGTGATTTTTCCGATTTGGTTGGTTTAAGTTGAAGATTAGGTTTTAGTCGCTTGGTAAAGAAAGCACCTAGATTGTAGTCTTTATGTGCACGTTTTTTTTCTAATTGGTTGGTTTTGATTTGTAGCTTTAGTTTTAGTTGTTTGAAATGAGGAGGTATTGGGTTCAAGTATCACGTGTGATAAGAAAAAAAATTTTAGGTTAAGCCAATGGGTTTTATATCTAAGGTGGGTTTCTTTTAAGGGTGGTCTCATGTTTACGACTAATAGACACGAACTAATATACGAGCTTTCCTATAGAACGTGTCAGCCTAGAGCCCCAAGTTTCGTACTCTAAAGATGGCGATGACCGAGTGCCCAGTGGCCTATCGATGATTCAAAAATTATTGCCTCCAAATCAAAAACTATGTCAAGTCTTCCGAGAGAATATGCCTGTAAATAAACCAAACGAACATGAACAACAGCATATTCGTGTTCGTCCAGTTTACCAAACAAGAACACATAATTGAACATGGTTTTTTGTTCATGTTCGTTCATTAAAAAAATAAAATGTTCATGTTCTCCGTCCATGTTTGTTCGTTAAAAAACTAAATGAACACTTGATGAACATAACGAATACAAATGAACAATAATAAATAAACATAACTGAATAAACATAAACAAACACAAAAAGAAACATTTAAATGATTATTTTGGAACTTTTAGGTGTATTAGTGGAAATTGAAATCTCATTAAAATTTTATGTTTCTAGTTTAACATAATATACTCATGTTCAAACATTAAGACATAATACCCTTTGTATTATTATATATAAATAAACGAACGTAAACACACGTAAATGAGTGAACATATATGAACGAACATAAACAAACGTAAATGAACGAATATAAATAAACATAAATGAACATAAATGAACGTTCATGAACGTAAAGAATGAACAATATATGTTTTATTTTTGTTCTTTTAATTAGATGAACACATATTTTTGTTAATGTTCGTTTATTTCCTAACGAACTTTCCGCCAAAAAATTCATGAATATTTACTTCACTACGGGCCTAAAAGGGAAAGGGGCGGCCTGGCATTCCTTGGGTGTTGCAGTTGTGTCTTTCAAATCCGAAGGTTTAACACTTTTTTAATGAAAAATAACATTGATCTAAAAAGAATGGAACGTTAGCAAGATGGTAAGACAAAAGATATACAACACAATTACAACAAAAAGTTATTAAAAATATATTATATTATAATATATATTAGAGTAAATTACCATTTGCATCCTTGAGGTTTGGTGATTTTGACCATTTGCATCCTTACAGTTTAAAAATCCTCATATACACCCTAACGTTTCATTTTTGTTCCCATTTGAATCCAAAACACTAACACCGTTAAATTATTCTGTTAACTTTTTATAAAATGACAAAAATACCCTTAAGTCAACCACTACACAATATAAAAACCCCTAACCCACTACCCCTTTTTTCAACACCTTCATCACCCACCCATCACCCGTCCACCACCCGTCCACCACCCGTCCACCACCCGTCCACCACCCGTCCACCACCCGTCCACCCACCCAC
>BJCO01002745.1:0-21758 GCA_018326465.1 Flaveria floridana
CGGTTCTTATATACGGTCCGACCGGTTGAACCGGTCCGACCAGTAAACCGGTAAGGCGTCCGGTTCACTGTCCGGTCCGGTTTTAAAAACATTGCTTTTATGTCAAAAGCTAACGTAAGTGATGGAGGCACGAGAATTTAAAAAAGACGTCTGCAATTGTATGATACATATTAAAATAATAAGATAATAATTTTATTAAAAATATAAAAAATATATAAACATTTTAAACATAGAAAAATTCATAGTTTTACTTTTTTTTCTCATTTAATTAATTTCTTCTAATTAATGTATTATTTAATACATATTTTAATACAATCTTTAATAATATGATATTATTTAATTCACTTTATTAAATTTATTTTATTTATAATAATTTAAATGACATTTTAAATTTATAGTTACTGTTTATATTTTTATAACTAAATACTATTTAAATTAAGTATTATTTTATTTAAATACTTAGATTTATACTATTATATAATACATTTTTTGGATAGAGATTTAATTTGGCAAAGAAAAACAAGTTTCGAATAAAATGTACAAAGAAGTGTAAGACATTTAGAATGAATAAAATAAGAAATTGATTAAGATTTTAAGACATGATAAATTTTTCTATTAAATTTTATATAATTTGATATTTTTACCATTGTCTCTTTCATGTATTTAAAAGACATTATTAATTCATTTATACTAATATGATATTATTTAATTAACTTTATTAAATTTTATTCTATTTATGATACTATAAATTAACATTTAAATTTATATTTACTAATTAATGTTTATAACCAAATACAATTTAAAATAAGTATTATTTTATTTAAATATTTAAGTGTATAACTTATATATATTTGTATATTTATAATAACTATAATACTAATATTTTTCTAGGGGTATATTATGAGTTTAATAATTTTAATATTTATCCATATCTTTTATAATAAAAGTAAAAGGAAGATAGAATGATACTTTTACATATGGATTAGGACACCCATATGAAAAATTATGCTTAAATTTCAAAAAATTAATTATTTTATTCCATTTATATCCTTATAATAAAGTATAACATATGATGCTTATAATACAAATGCTAAAGCATATACACGTGGCCAAACAAACCGCCATTTACTTTTATTGCAGTTCATTCATGGCGATTGAGCACTAATCCATCTTCCTATTTCCCTTCCCGGTTGTTAACAATCAAGATAGTAATTTATGGTGACAATTTCTCCATTAACTTTATCTGGTCGACGCAAATCACCATCGAAAGCTCTTCGATAATCATAAAACTCTAACCAAGGTTTAAAAGAACGGAAATAAGCCTCGAGGCGTTTTCCCTACGCCTCTCGAGGCATAAGCCTCTAGGCAAAACGAGACATAAACCCGACGGAAATAATAAATAAATAGGAAAATTATATATCTTAGAAAAACAAAATACTAAAACATCAAACAAAGCATATTCCTGAGCAAATTCATCATCAAATTTAAAAGTCATCACGTATAACGTATCACAAAGTCTAAAACATAAAATAGATACGAAATTAAGCATACATTAAAAGTTTGTAATCTAATTCAACTTCAAACAACCTAAAAGGCATCACTTTCTAACTCGTCATCCTCACAGTCATCTTCTTCTACCCAATTTGTTTCACCATCATCATCCTCATCCTCATCAATATAAATTTATTTGAACGCTTTTTCTTTTCCTAGATGAAAAACTTCTACGTGCACCGCTACTTCCCTCCCCACATGCTCCGCACCTCCGTCCACACCTGCATCGCCACCTCCAATTTCATTTTCATCGGCGTCAACTAGGTCAGCTAACCACTCACCATCAGAGAACACATCTTCAACAAACAACGGATTATCTTCTTCTTTAAAAGTAGTCTTCTTCAAGAATTTCTGCCTCCACTTTTTATTGTACATAATGTAGACCAAGTTGTTCATTTTTCGGTTGTCAACTTTCATCTCTTTGTATGGACCTAAAAGTACTCCAATTACATTTACAATTTGAAGCGGAGCACGTAACCCAAAACTTTTATTGCAAAAGCCTTGAGTTCGGGAGTCTCATCTCCATATTCGCCCCATAATTTAACTATATATCATATATGTTTTATAAAAATTAGTGAATAATTTAATTTCTATTAAATATAAACTATGATAAAAAATATCAACAAATAATTTACCCAGTGGGCGTGTCTGATATGTCTCCAAAGAACCTCTATATCCAAATAATCCTTTTTTTCTTAATACGTGATTAGTTGATCTTCAATCTTCAAATAATCACTACTATCTTTAATGAGTCTATCCATAACATCATATAATCCTCGCTTAATCTCCGGAGCTCAGAAACATTGGGACTCCATCGATATTGTGGATTTAAGTAGTAGGCAGCTGCATGTAAATCACGATGCATTTGAAACTCCCATCTTTTATCAATGATTGTTAAGTCTTATGTGCCCGAGACACATACAAGAATGATGTGGTTAGTATGTTATGATCCACGTCAGATCATACCCAATAACAAGCTAAGCAAACACCAATAAATATTTATTTGTTGATATGATCAAGCAAATAAATATTGACACCAATTAGAAAATGGGTTTTCTAAATTATTGCATTTGAAATAGAACAAATTATATGGATAATATGTTCATGAGAAATTATTTGTATTATTATTTAAGTGGGTTAAATAATAATAAATAAGAGTGTGGTTGAGTTATAAAATTAAAAGAGGTTAATTTTATAAACTTATACTAAATAATGTGTGATAAAAATTTCAAATGGGTGGGAACCCATTTGAATAATTTCGGCCGCCCCTTGGTGGTTCTCCTTGGGATTCTTTGTCTTGATTTATTACAAGACATTAACCTATATTCACACAACACTCAACCTACTTTCTCTCTCACACACCAAGTGCAACTCTTTCTTTCTCTTTTCTCCTTGCAATTTTCGGATTAAGAAGAAGGTCAAGAAGAATATTTGGTGTTCACCTTCCTAACAAGCTCGGTGTGTTTGAAAGCCTTATGCGTATACTAGCTTGAGGTCTTCTTCTTTGGAGGCTTCCATTCAAGAACATCATCTTCTTCATCTATTATCCATCTCACATCTTCTTGTTCTTAGAAAGGTAATATTCTAAGAACACCCTATGGTTGGTTTTATTTGATAGCATTTGTTTTCACATATATGATCCTTGTTCTTGGGTTTATCTTCTTGAATATAAAATGGTTTATTTTCAGCATCTAAAACACGTTTTATATCTCGAAATATCCGCTGCGTTTCGTTTAAATGGTTAAACAATCTTTGATAAACATGTAACAAACCCAACAATGATGTCCCATATCTATTTATAAGAAAACAGTTTGTTATCCAAGTTCTTTGCTATTTTTTCTTTATAACTATCCATCGCTCCATAAATAAATCCCATGGTTGGTGTCTGCTCCCCATCAACAATCTCAAAACTTTAATAAGTGGCATTGTGGTGTCTTAGCCCAAGCCATGGTTGAGGCCTTAATGATGTAATCACTTATTGAAGTGAGAGCCTCTTCCATATGGATCTCCTAAACAGGTTCAGGGAGATCTACCTTAGTAGTAAGTGGATGATATGGGCTGGATATTAGAAAGGTAGGAGTACTCATCTCTCCTTGAGTAGGGGTGAAGAAGAGAGACTCATGCTACTCACTGAATCTCATATCTTCATCATCATAGAATTCTAGGTTGGGAATGGGTTGGTTTAGATCAAGAGGTTGGGGATGGTAACTATCCTTTGAAGATTATTTACTAAAGTTTTGAGACTCTGAGTGAAGGATTAAGGCTGTTAAGGTTGTGAGCTCATCAGTTAGAGCATGAGAAACCTCAGCACTGATCACTGGTGAGATGGAAGTGGTTTGCTTCTCAGGGGAAGTGGGAGCTCCAGTGTCCACTTCCTCCTGCATAGGTGGTGATATGAAGGCTTGCACAAGCTGAGTAGCTAGCTTGTGCAGGGGTTCGTTTGGATTTTCTTTGGTTGGTGTTGGTTATTTGTGGTTGTGTGGGTTGTTGTGAAGT
The DNA here is from genome assembly GCA_018326465.1 of Flaveria floridana. NCBI lineage: Eukaryota > Viridiplantae > Streptophyta > Magnoliopsida > Asterales > Asteraceae > Flaveria > Flaveria floridana. Next base: position 4,048 of record BJCO01002745.1, read on the forward strand.
AGAAGGTGTGGGTTCAATACTAGCTGGTACTGCTAGATTGTGACCTTGAGCAATGAGCTCTAATATTTTTAGGACAATGGTTGTTTCTAACCCTGAGAAGCCCACAATAGGCTTTCTCATTGTCTTAAAGATGTCGGGCTTCATCTGTCTCAATTTTAGTACATTACATATTCCCCTCAACTGTGAGCCCAGTTCATAGTTGAGAATGTGCTAGACATATTTAGGGAACATGTATTATTCTAAGGAGTCTAAATTTGCAAGTAAATTAGTATATACAAATTATGAATACTTAAACTTGGCCCCCTGAACCATCCCCGGACTATAAAGGAAAGATATTCAGGAATCTGGTCCCATCCTCCATACTTGTTAGATAAGCTGTGAATGACCACATGGAGGAGTTATTTCTATTGAGATGAGAACTTCCCTTTCCTGAAGGTTCTGACTAAGAAGCCACCTTTATATCCCATCTATCCAAAGGTGTGGTTAACAACATATTTGGGAAAGAGAAATTCACCTTCTACATCATCCAGCGAAAGATGAGTGTTTATTGAGGCTGGAGTGATGAATATTGTCCTCCCCTGCGCTATGGCAGACAGTGTCTTCTCCCCATCCCTAGTGACCTCTTGACAGGTCCTCCAAAAATCCAATAGTTGATCCTCATAGAGTGGAGGATCTAGGGTGAGGGAGGTGAAGTAGTTGGATAGAGTAAGAAAGTGGCCAAACTCTGAGAAACCTGGATCTTTCTCAGAGTTTAACAGAGCAACTTGATTATGTTTTCTTGTGAAGGTGCATGGAGAAATCGGGTTGGTTTCTACGGTCGGGCTGGCCATTTGAGGTAGCTTAGTTGTGAAGGAAGATAAAAACAAGGTCGGTTAGTAGGTGAATTTAGGTTAGAGAATTTGCAGATGAAGAAGATAGTAAAAGAGGGAGGACCATTGGGTATATATATATGAAATGAATTTGAGACAAAGTTAATGCAAAAGAATAAACTTTGAAATTCAAATGTCGGTCCCACCTCTGAAAAGTGCCCAAAAGTTAGTTTTCTTGAAAGTTGAAAATCTTCCGAATGTATTTTGTTTTCGGAAGTTTTATAAAAACTTCCGAAGCCAAATTTGACTTCGAAAGATATTCCTTAGCTTTATGAAAATTTGTTTCGGAAGAGATTAAAACTTAGAAGGTTTAGTCTTAAGGGAATAGATCTCTCGAGACTTAATTTCATTCGGAAGAAAATCGTTCTTCAAACACATCTAAGTACTTAGAATCATATTTTTGCTTCGAAAGATATATAAAAATTTCTTCCGAAGGTAAATTTCTTATAAATAGTTATCTGATTTAAAGACTTAATATTTTTCAAAGACAATATTAATGTCTTTTGAAAGAAAATGTATTTTAAGATTTCTCAAAATTACAAGGAATATCATTTGAAAAAGATGTCTTCCAAAGTAAACTAGGTTTATGTAGGTGATAGTCTAGAGAACTTCGGACACACATGTTTTAGAAATAGTCTTGAATTAAGTTTTAAAAAATCTACTCAAAGTCGATCATCCCAATAGCTGATACAAGATATTTAAATCTTTGTTCATCAAAAGCCTTTGTGAAGAAATTAGCATATTATTCATTTGTGTTAACTTTGATTAGTTTTATCAATCCCTTTTCAAAATTATCTCTAATTAAATAATACATGATGTTGATGTGTTTTATCCTTGAGTGCTGCACATGATTCTCTGCAATAGAGATACCACTGTTATTGTCTATGTGGATTGAATCTAATTCTGAATCAAAAGCTCTTGAGCATAGCAGCTAGCAGCAGCAATGCATTCAGCTTCAGTAGTTGATGCAGACACACAAGATTGTTTCTTGCATCCATGAGACTATCCTTCCACCAAGGAATTGACACCCTGTAGATGTAGACTTTGCAGTCATGTCGCAGGCACCATTGTCACTATCTGTATAAGCATACAAATTGAAGTCATAATTATTTGGATATCAAAGGCATAGCTTAGAAGCACCTTTATGATATCTAAGAATCCTCTTGACAACAACCAGGTGTGAGATCTTGGGGTTGACTTGATATCTTGCACAAATGAATGTAGCAAACATGATATCAGGAATGCTAGCTATTGAGGTACATAAGAGATCCAATCGTAGCCTTGTAAAGATGTTTATCTACATTCTCCCCCTCAAGATCAGGTCCAAAGGAGTGGTTTTTGGCTATGGGTGTCTTTGCAACCTTACATTCAGTCATGTTGAATCTTGTAAGTATGTCTTATACATACTTTGATTGACTTATGAAGATGCCATTGTCAACTTGCTTCACTTGAATTCCTAGAAAGAAATTAAGTTCCCAATGGCACTCGTTTTAAATCTATTCTTCATTAGTTTCTCAAAGTATTTGTAGAGATTTTGATTAGCTGACCCAAAGATAATGTCATCTATAAATACTTGAACTAGCATTAAGTCATTCCCTGTTCCTTGGATGAAGTGAGTCTGATCTATAGTACCACTCTTATAGCCATGTTGATAGAGATACTGAGATAATGTCTCATACCACTTTCTTGGATCTTGGTGCAGCCCATAGAGAGCTTTATCAAGCTTGCAGACATAATCAGGATGATCTGGGTCTACAAAGCCAGGTGGTTATTTAACATACACCTCTTCATCAATCACCCCATATAAGAAAGCATACATGACATCAAGTTAGTAGACCTTGAAATCCTTGGATGCTGGAAAAGCCAGGAATATCCTAACAACTTCAAGTGTTGCCACAGGAGCAAAGACCGTTATGTAGTCAATTCCTTTTTCTTGCATGCATCCTTGAACAACTAGTCTTACCTTGTTCTTAATGACAAGTCCTCTATCAAACCTTCTTATTCCTAAAAACCCACTTGGTTCCTGTGGTAGTATTCCCTTTGAGGAAGAGGATATAAGTTCCAAACCTTTTATCTTTTGAATTAAAGCAGCTCATCTCGCATTGCTTTAACCCAACTTCCATCCGTCAAAGCCTCATTAAATTTATTTGGCTCTATTTGGGACAAGAAACAAGAGTATAGACAAACATTTTTGTCATGGGTTTGTCCTCTTGTTCTCACCCTTTTGTCAACATCTCCAATGATGTTTGTGGTAGGATGTGACTTGTGGATCTTGAGATGAAGTATCACAAGTTGTTAGGCAAATCTAAATTTATGAAGTTTAAATATAGTAATGAGATGTCACCCACCACATCATCATACTTATCAAGAGAAGCTTGATCCAATGAGTGTGTGACATCATTGATGATGTCTTCGATGGAGTGGTAATCAGCATCAAGATATTCTTGACCACTGTCACCACCACCATTTCCTCCTATATTTGTAGCTTCTTCATTTGAGTATTGTGCCTCTGAGCTGGAATTTCTAGGCACCACAGATGTATCAGCTAGATTTGTCGTAGTTGTGCTGACAGGAACTCTATTTGCAAGGTTAGTTACCACTGGAGCTGAAGTAGTATTCTTGCTTGGTCTTCTCAGGTCAAATCTTGGGTCAGGATCTCCTATTGATAAGTTACCTGTAGATTGTGAAACATTCTCATAAGATATGTTAAATATAGTTGGTAACTAAATCAAGATCAAAAAGCCAATCAGGACAAGAACCTTTCATACTGGTAGTGTGCTCATTGAAGGTCATATTGTCTGACTCTTCAACTACTCTACTTCTGAGATTGTATGCTCTATAAGCCTTAGCTTAGGAAGAGTACCCAATTAATTATCCATTAACTGATTTGTCAGTAAATTTGGCTACTTGATATTTGGTATTCAAGATGGTGCAAGGACATCCAAATAAGCTGAGGAAACCAATAAAAGGTCTCCTTTTGTGCCACAGTTCATAAGGAGTCTTACTATGAGTCTTAACTACTAAAACTTTGTTCTACATATAGCAAGCAGTGTTGACTACCTCTGCCCAGAAGGTGATGGGCAATTTATAGTCACACAACATGGTTCTTACAGCTTCAATAAGTGTCCTTTTTTCTCCTCTCAGCAACATCATTTTGCTGAGAGTCCTAGGAGCACTATATTGTCTTGTAATACCCTTTTAATTATAAAATATGTCAAGGATTTGGTTCTTGAAGTCATTTCCTTGATCATATCTTATGGTCTTGACCTTATGACCATATTGATTATCAATTTTTATAATAAAGTTCTTCAGGACTTCAGGAGTCTCATCCTTAATTCTAAGAAAGAAGACCCCAAATGAATCTTGTGAAATCATGTGTGATCACTAAAAAGTAGGAGGTCCTTCCTAGACTCGTTACACTAGTGGGGCTAAAGAGATCCATATGTAATAAGTATAGGGGAGTAGTGATAGAGTTCTTTTCCTTTGGTTTGTGAGACTCCTTATGTTGTTTCCCTTTCAGGCATGTAACACAATGATCATCACTTGAAAACTCTTTCTTTGGCATTCAAGTTACAAAATCATTCTTAATCAATTTATTCATGTTCTTGAAGTTTACATAGCACATTCTTTTATGCCAAAGGAAAGACTCATCACTATTTCCTTTAGATAGAAAACAAGAAACTTCTCCTGAGGGAGATGTTTTGTGCAAATCCATCTTGTACATGTTTTATTTCCTAGAGGCTCTGAGCAGGATATGTTCTTGAGGAATGACCACCCCAGGCTTAAGAACAATGCACTCATGCTCAGTGAAAAGCATGTTACGTCTCTGATCATAAAATTAGGATACACTCAGTAAATTGTACCCAAGCTACTTAATAAAGTTTACATTTTCAATGTTAAGATTACCATTTATGACTCTGCCCCTTCTAGCAATGTAGCCTCCTGCATCTCCTCCAAAAGCAATTGGTCCTCTATCAATTTTCTCAACATTTTGAAACAAAGAGCCATTACCTGTCATGTGCTTGAACAACTACTGTCAATGATCCGTACATTCCTTTTGGTATTTAGTTGTTCCTGCATAACGAGGAGAAAGTTGGTTATATTTGGAAACCCAATCCTTATCAGTCTGGGGATTTTTAAAAATGGATTGAAGACAATGCAATAGTAATTGATTCTATGTTAAGACTTTCGGTATCATTTGTTGTTGTTAATGAAGAACTTCCAGTCACTTGGTCTTCCTTTATCTTCTGTACCATCTTTGGAAGATTAGACTTGTCCTTCAATACTTCGAAAGTTTTGACAACTTTGGAAGTTTTGGAGACTGACCCTTTGAAAGATCTTGCTTTCACTACAGCAAGCTTCAGTGCTTTGGAAGCATTCCTTTCTTCCGAGACCAATTTATCTTCCGAAGGCAAATTTTCATTTGTCTTCATTTCCATTTTGGAGCCTCCGAAAGGAAGAGATTTTCCTTCCAAAGCTTTCTTCCGCTTTTTCTTCCTATAAGTCTTCTTCTTGGTTATGTGGACAGTACTTTTAGGATTGTAGATACAATCCTTAGCAAGATGAGAAGTACTACCACATATAATGCAATCAAGTTGATTTCTTCTAAGAGACTTCTTGTGAATAGAAGGCTGAGCTTGATCACTTTCCATCTCCATCTTCATCTTTTCAAATGTTACATCATGCTTCCTAGGGTAAGGCTTGCTATTGGAGGTGGATGGTTCAGGCTGTGTAGCAGTGGTACACAACTGATGAGCCTTCATTCGTTCATAGGGATGAGTCGGATATGAACTTGAACTCTTGGTACTAGAGTTCAGAGTTGAGTCCTCAATCTTTACCACTTCAAACCCTGCAGAGATAAAGACTTGTTTCTGCTTGGAGTTGAAGGTGCTCTTGATCTATTGAGCCTTCTTTGATCTTCTTTGGCTGCTCTGATCAAGTTCTTCCTCTTAGAATTTGTCATCCCTGATTTCTTCCTTTCCTTAGGAGAATAGTGACCCTTGTTAGGATGATCTTCTTCACTCATCTCAAATCTATCCTTCACCATCTCCTCTTCATCCTCTTCTTCAATGGGGTATATGAAAGGAAGATCATCTTGACAAGTTCCATACCTAGGAGATCTTACAGAAAATAGGGTGTGTGGAGGAGCTATCTCACTAGATCCCAGTCCTGCTTGTTCTGATAACATACTTTCGCATGCAAGGATAAGGATATTATGTTCTTGTAGGTCTCTTCTTCAAGAACACATTTCTTTTCCCTGGGTTTGTTAATCACAAGCTCAGCCTAACATTCAGTTAACTTAATAATAAGATCATTGATTTGAGTCCTGCAGTTGTTAATGCTTAAGAGTTGAAATGGTTTTCTTTAAATCTTCAATTTTGAGTTTATAATCATTTTCAACTCTTTTGAAATCAACTTTTAAGATGTTTAAGGACTTAAGGTTCGATCTTATCTCTAAGTTATAGGACCTATATCTATTTACTTTAGTAATGCTGTAAGGTTTATATAGAGGTTGATGCAACCAAAGCAACCAAATGGCTTCCTGCATGCATGCACCAAAGTACTAAGTAGAACTGCTACGGTAGTTTTATACTTTGCATAAGAATTATGCCAAGTATAAAATCTTCCAAAGCTAAAAGTTCTTGCGGAAGCTTTATACTCAGCACAAGAAATATTCTAAGTATAAAGTCTTCCAAAGCCAAAGATCAAATCTTCCAAAGCCAAAGAAAGATGAAGTCTTTCGAAGCTTCAAAGACAAAGTCTTCCGAAGCCTAATGAAGTGAAGACTTCTTCTGAATACTTAGAAGAACATGCTTTTCTCTGATGTACTTTTACAAAAGGTGAGCAACTTTCCACTGCAACTCTGAAAGACTCACTAACTTGCATAAGTTGGTGAAAAGGTCAATGCTTTTGTAACTTTACATTAAGGTCTTTTTCTTTAACTTTCTACTTTATGTACTTTTATCATTTTTGTATTGTATTAGGACATGAGCTATGGCATGTCATAGTCACTAGTCAAAAGACAATCTGCCTTTCGACTTTACATTGATTTTGTAGTCTTTCAATGTTCCAACTGGCTTTCCAAGTATGGCCGGTTGTACGGTATAGTATAAAGTATCTCAATGTCTTATAACTTATCTTTATGTATTATAACTCTTGTAAGAGAACTTGAGATTAATATACATCATTCTTAAAACCCTTATATATATATTGTCTTAAGTTCTGTCTCTTTACTTACTTGTGTTCTTTGCATCATAACTCGAAAACTCCCGTTCCTTATTTGATCTGTTAAGTGCTCTAACACTCTCCTCATTGTGAGGCTGATTGTATTGACCATAACTTAATCAGTCCTGCAATAGGTATCAGAGCATTCCAGGATCTTGATTGTAAGATCTTACCATCTTAAATCTCCTCAGTTATCAAAAATCACTTAACAACTCAAATAGCAGCATCCAAGGCTGATATGGAAACCGGTACCATGGTAAAGTCCCCACTGATCACTCCTGATGATTTTGATACTTGGTGCCTAATAATAGAAGGCTTCATCAAGTCACAAGATAGTAGGATGTGAGTGTCTATTACTGAAGGACCTTACATTCCATGCACCTCTTCAGCTGCTGCTAGAGGTGACATGATTTCAAAAGAGGTGGCTGAATATTCTAAAGAAGATAGAAAAAGAATAGACATAGATCAGAAAGCCATGACTGCCCTCCAAACTACTCTTTCAAATGCCATCTACAGAGGCTTCAAGAAGTGTAAAACTACTAAGTAGCTCTGGGATGCACTGAAGCTGATTTATGAAGGTTGTTCTGATGCAAAAGAAAACAAGAAGGATCTTCTGAAGCAGCAGTTTGAGAACTTCACCTTCAAAGCAGGTGAAACCATGACTCAACAATACTTCAGGTATATTAAGATTGTGGATACTCTGATGGTGTTAGAGTAAAATTGGAGACCAGGGACATTGTGAGAAAGTTCATGTCCTCTCTTCCTAGACAATGGACACACTATTGTATGGTCATTAAGAGGACTGAAAATCTCAAGACCCTCACTCTCACTGAGTTGTGTGGCATACTCAGTGGTTACCAGATGGATATGAACATGCAAAATCCATCTGGCAACTCTAACAATCAATAGAGTTTTGCTCTTCATGTGGTTTAAAGGGATTGTAAAGAACCACAACACCATTTCATCTCTTATCCTGATAACTTACCTACAGGCCCTTTCATCACCTTCCCTGAGACACCAAAGGAGAGCTCATCCATGGAAGCCCATTCCAAGAGACAAGCTCATCACATGGCTTTGTGTCATATGATGAAAGCACATACAACTTTCTCTTCACCCTTGAAAAATTGGATTGCATCCATCCAGATGACCTGGAGTATATGGAGATAGTTTAATAAATGGCTCTTCTCACTCACAGAGCCAAGAAGTTTTACAAGAGGATAGGGAGAAAGTTTCCTAGTAATGTATCCAGTGGAAAGTTTAGGCTGGATAAAAGCAAAGTGAAGTGTTACAATTGTAACCAAATAGGACACTTTTCTAAGGAGTGCAAGGCACCCAGGATAAATGGTGGCCAAACACAACTCAAGCCAAACTACACTGAGGGAGCTTCACACACTAAGAAGCCCAAGCAGTAAATTACAGTAACTATTGAAGAAGGCGGCTTTGATTGGAGCTTCCAGGTAGAAGATGTGTCTCCAAACTAAGCACTGATGACAGATCTGGATGAAGCCAAGGTATTGGAACATCTTTGCACTCCAGAATGCATTGCTAAAGTTAATAGATACAGGTCCTATAACTTAGAAATAAGATCTGATCTTTAGTCTTTAAACATATTAAAATCTGATTTCAAAAAAGCTGAATATGAGTATAAGTTAAAAATAGAAGACTTAAAGAAAACCATTTCAACTCTTAAACATGAGCATACCAACTACAGGACTTAAATCAAAGATTTAATTACTAAGTTAACTGAGTGCCAGGCTGAGCTATTGATCAACAAAGCCATGGCAGAGAAGCATGTTCTTGAAGAAGAGACCTTCAAGAACATCATATCCTCATCCCTACATTCCAAAGTGTGTTATCAGAACAAACATGGACTAGGATCTACTGAGAAAGCTCCTCCACACAATCTATTATCTATAAGATCTCCAAGGTATGGAACTAGTCAAGATGAGCTGCCATCCATAGATCCTAGTGATGAAGAGAATGAAGAGGCAGTAGTGAAGGATGGATCTGGGAAGAGTAAGGAAGATCATCCTAACAAGGGTCACTACACTTCTTAGGAGAGGAAGAAGTCAGCAATGACTAAGTCAAAGAGAAAGAACTTGAACCGAGCAGCAAAGAGAAGATCAAAGAGAGCTCAGGAGATCGAGGCCACTTTCAACTCCAAGCAAAAACAAGTCTTTATCTCTGTAGGTTTTGAAGCGGTAAAGGCTGAGGACACAACTTTGAACTCTAGTACCAAGAGTTCAAGTACATGTTCAACTCATCCCTATGAAGGAATAAAGACTGAGCAGCTGTGTAACATTGCTACACAGCATTAACCATCCACCTCCAAAGGCAAGTTTCACCTTAGGAGGCCTGCCACAACATCTTCAAAGATGGGGATGGAGGTGGAAAGTGATCAAACTCAGTCTTTTATTCATAATAAGACTCTTAGAAGAAAGAAATTTGATAGCATTATATGTGGCAGTACTTCTCATCTGGCTAAGGATTGCATCTACAATCCTAAAACAACTGTCAATATAACAAAGAAGAAGACTTCTGAGAAGAGCAAGAAGAAGAAAGCTTTGGAAGAAATCAGTGTTTCTTTCAGAAGCTCCAAAATGAAAATGAAGACAAGTGAAAATTGCCTTCGGAAGAAAATTTGGTCTCAGGAGAAAGGAATGCTTCCGAAGCACTGAAACTTGCTACAGTGAAAGCAAGATCTTCCGAAGGGTCAGTTTCCAAAACTTTTGAAGTTATAAAAAGTTCCAAAGCTTTTAAGGTCAAGTTTAATCTTCCAAAGATGGTATGGAAGATAAAGGAAGACCATATGACTGAAAATTCTTCACTTACAATAGTAAGTGATCCTCATAGTCTTAGTATAGGATCAATTACTGTTGCATTGTCTTCAGTTCATTTTTAAGAGCCCAAGACCAATGAGGCTTGAGTTTCCAAATGTAACTAATTCTCCTTTTATTATAAAGGAATAACTGAAGACCAAAAGAAATGTATGGATTATTGATAGTGGCTGTTCCAGGCATATGACAGGAAATGGATCCTTGCTTCAGAATTTTGAGAAATTGATGGAGAACCAATTGCTTTTTGAGGAGATGCTGGTGGTTACATAACTAGAAGGGGCAGGGTCACAAATGGTAAGCTCAGTATCAAGAAGGTAAATTTTATGAAGGAGCTTGGGTACAATATACTGAGTGTATCCTAAATTTATGACTAGAGACATAACATGCTCTTTACTAAGCATGAGTGCATTATTCTCAAGCCCAGGGTGGTCATTCCTCAAGACCACATCCTGTTTAGAGCACCCTGGAAAGGGAACATGTAAAAGATGGATTTTCAGGAAACATCCCCTTTAGGAGAAGTTTCTTGCTTTCTATCTAAGGCTAATAGTGATGAGTCGTTCCTTTGGTATAAAAAAATGTGTCATGTAAACTTTAAGAACATGAACAAATTAATTAAAAATGATTTGGTAACTGGAATGCCAAAGAAAGAGTTTACAAGTAATGATCATTGTGTTGCATGTCTGAAAGGGAAACAACACTTGGTGTCTCATAAGCCAAAGGTAAAGAACTCTATTACTACTCCCCTTCACTTATTACACATAGATCTCTTTGCCCCCACCAGTGTAATGAGTTTAGGAAGGACCTCATACTATTTGGTGATCACAGATGATTTCACAAGATTCACTTGGGTTTTCTTCCTTAGAACTAAGGATGAAACGCCTGAGATCTTGAAGAATTTCATTCTGAAAGTTGAGAATCAAATTGATCATAAGGTCAAGACCATAAGATGTGATCAAGGAACTGAATTCAAGAACCAAATCCTTGACAAATTTTATAATGAAAAGGGTATTACAAGATAATATAGTGCTCCCAGGACTCCTCAGCAAAACGGAGTGGCTGAGAGAAGAAACAGGACACTTATTGAAGTTGCAAGAACTATGTTGTCTGACTCTAATCTGCCTATTACCTTCTGGGCAAAGACAGTCAATATTGCCTGCTATGTGCAGAACAGAGTTTTAGTAGTTAAGACTAATGGTAAGACTCCTTATGAACTATGGCACAAAAGAAGACCTTTCTTTGATTTTCTCCGGTCATTTGGATGTCCATGCACCATCTTGAATATCAAATATCAAGTGGCCAAGTTTGCTGAGAAATCAGATGATGGATAGTTCATTGGATACTCCTCTCAAGCTAAGGCTTATAGAGTATACAATCTTAGAAATTGAGTAGTTAAAGATTCTACCAATGTGATTTTCAATGAGCACACACCCTGTGTGAAAGTTTCTGGTCCTGATTGGTTATTTGATCTTGATTTAGTTACCAACTATTTTAAAAATTCTTGTGAAGATGTTTTAGGATCAACAGGTAACACATCAACAGAAGATCCTAATCCAAGATTTGAGCTGAAAAGACCAAGACAGACTATATCTTCAGCTCCAGTGATAACTAACCCTGCAAATAAAGTTCCTATCAGCACAACAATGATAGATCATGCTGATACAACTCAAGTGCCTAAAAGTACAAGACACAGATGTTGGAGCTTCAAATGTAGGAGGCAATGGTAGTTGTGATAGTGATCAAGAATTTCTTGATGCTGATAACCACTCCATTGATAACAACATCAATGATGTCACACACTCATTGGATCAAGTTTCTCTTGATAAGTGTGCTGATATGGTGGAAGACACTTCATTGCTAGATCTAAACTTTTCAAATTTAGATCTGTCTAAACAACTTGCTATGATCCCTCAACTCAGGATCCACAAGTCACACCCCACCATAAACATCATTGGAGATGTTGACAAGGGGGTGAGAACAAGAGGACAAACCCATGGCAAAAATGTTTGTCTACACTATTTTTTCTTGTCTTAGATAGAGCCAAAGAAAGTTGATGAGGCTTTGAAGGATGTAAGTTGGGTTGAAGCAATGCAAGAGGAGCTGCTTCAATTCAAAAGACAAAATGTTTGCAACCTATGTCCTCTTCCTAATGGGAAGACTATCATAGGTACCAAATGGGTGTTTAGAAATAAGAAAGATGATAGAGGACTTGTCATCAAGAACAAGGCAAGACTGGTTGTTCAAGGGTACACACAAGAAGAAGGAATTGATTACAATTATGTTTTTGCTACTATAGCAATACTTGAAGCTGTTAGGATATTCCTAGCCTTTGCTGCATCCAAGGACTTCAAGTTCTACTAAATTGATGTCATGTGTGCATTTTTATATGGGGTGATTGATGAAAAGGTGTATGTCAAACAATCACCTGCTTTGTAGACCCAGATCATCCTGATTATGTTTTCAAGCTTGATAAAGCTCTTTATGGGCCGCACCAAGCTCCAAGGAAATGGTATGAGACACTATCTCAGTATCTCTATCAACATGGATACAAGAGGGGTACTATAGATGGAACACTTTTCATCAAAGGAACAGGAAATAACTTAATGATGGTTCAAGTATATGTAGATGATATTATATTTGGGTCATCTAATTCAAAGCTCTATAAAGACTTTAAGAAGCTGATGAAGAATAGATTTGAAATGAGTGCCATGGGAGAACTCAATTTCTCTCTAGGAATTCAAGTGAAGCAAGTTGACAATGGCATTTTCATAAGTCAGTCAAAGTATGTACAAAACATACTTACAAGATTCAATATGACCAAATGTAAGATGGCAAAAACACCCATAGCCAAACCTCTCCCTTGGACCTGATGATCTATGTAGGTTGGACTCACCGGCATGTCAGTGTTTAGCTTTATATGTATTTTGGTTATTTGTAGTCCAGCGAACCTATAGGTTCGCACGGATGTAGTAATCTTTGTTAGTCGGAGTCTGTTTAGATTAGTTACCGGGCGAACCTAGTAAGGCGCCCGACGAATGTGAGTCAGGTGGCTTGACAGATTCGCTCACCAGTAAATCTGTCAGCGAACCTAAAGTCTGTAACTATATAATGTCTTGTTTTCTCATTCTAATTAAGTTTTGCAAGTTTTCATCCAACCCTAAAGTATGTGTAACGGCTAGAGGTGCTAGGAGCATATTTCATTGATCTTGGTAGCATTATAACCTCTATTGAGTATGTATTGACCCTTATATTGATTCTCAAGTGTGTATTCATCATGGTTCTTTGATTTACAGTGGGTTTTGCACTTTGTTTTAGATCATAGCACTATTGTATTAATCATTATGGACCAACAATATGGTATCAAAGCCTTAGTGCTCTTGATTGTTTGAGTTTTGAGGGTTTTTGGTGCAAAACAATGTTTGATTCATTTCGTAGCTGTAGATTGTGTTTTTGATATGGAAATTGATTGAGGGTTGTAGTTTTTAGTTGTAGGAAGCTGTAGGATCAAGCGGATCTCAAATTGGTTGTGTTTTGGGGCTGTTTTGGTTGTTTCGTGCAGAAGAAGGCTTTCCCGTATCTCAGTGAACCTATTCATTCATTGAGTGAACCTGTAGCTTCATCGAGCGAATCTACAGAATTTTATGATTTGGAGATTGTTGTTTTATGGCCAGTGAACCTATCAGTTTTTGAACGGAAGTTCACCTAGTGTGTTTGGTGTGCAAGCGAAGTTGCTACCAAACCTAATCTTTGAACGAAAGTTCTGATCCGCCGAGCGAACCTTCTCAGCAAATGTGTGTTGCTGAGCACACATTGAGTGAACCTGTTGCCCAGTTGTCGAGCGAACCTGTGTATATTCACCCAAGTGAATCTATCGGCGAATCTACTAAATTTTAGCGAACCTAAGATCTGATAAAAATGATGACTACAACAAACATCACCGTGACTGATTTGGAGAGTGTTCAACCTTACCGGCCACCGAGGCTTGTCAATGGTGAGAATTTTGAGGACTGGAAACGATGTTTGAAGGCTTTCTTCTTCTACACAGATCACAGCCAGTGGGAATCAATTGTAAATGGACCTCACAGACCAACAACCACTGTTGGAGCTGTCACCTCACCAAACAATGACCCAAGTACTTATACTGAGACTGAAATCAAGTTACTTGACCAGGACAAGAAAGCTCTTGGAGCTTTGATTCTTTGTTTGCATTAGGACATTTACAACAGATTTGCTGAACACACAACTGCTAAGGACTTGTATGATGCATTGTGTGAGTTTTATGATGGTAATGAAGATCTGAAGAAGGACAAGAAAGCTCAAGCTGAGAAGGAGTTTAACTCATTTGTGGGATACAAGCATGAGAACCTTACTGGCATAACAAACCGTTTCTTATCAGTCTCAAGCACTCTCAAGAAGTATGATGAGCAATTAGGAAACCATAAGCAAGTTACTAAGTTACTGGACTCACTTCCTCCACAGTGGAGTCTGCAAATCAAGTTACTCAAGCAAGCAATGAACTTTGATGATTACAGGCTTATGGATGTAATCAACAAAATCAAGTCATTTGATCTCGATCTCAAGAGAAGGGAATATAACCAGGGAATGATGCCGGCTACAATTCAATCTCAGAATGCTATATTGATTTCATCCGCTGCAAACTCTCAGTATTATGATGCAGCTTGTGGAGGTTATGGAGGGTCAGCTGGTCATGTTAGCTCAGATAAGTCAATTGGTGGTGCATCACATATGGGTTCAAGCTCAAAGGCATTAGTCACCACTCAGATTCCATCTGACACTATGGCATTGTTCGGGATGTTTGTTCATAGCTACGAAGCTCTGGTTGCTGGAGAATTGAGAGGTAGAGGTATGACTGTTGAGTACATGTATTAGGTGGATCCTGATGATCTTGAGGAAACTGACATTCAGTGGCAAATGGCAATGCTCACTCTTCATGCAAGGAGGTTTATGTAAAGAACCGGCAGAAGAAACTTTGGAAACCTGGGTTAGAACAATAGAATTGGGTATGATAAGTCTAAGCTCAGGTGTTTCAAATACAAGTAGCTTGGTCACTTCAAGAGAGAATGTCCTTCTCCAATTGTCAAAGAACCAGTTAACGCTGGAAGCTCTAGAGTCATCCCAATCATGGATAAGGAGGAAGAGGTCAAGCCAAAGAAAGAAACTGCTCTGCTCACTAACTTTGATTGGAGTGCTGAAATTGAAGAATCAAAGGAAGAAATCAACCATGCTTTAATTGCTGAGGTGGTTGAGGTGCCTATTCTTGATGATGACTACATTGATTGCTTTGATCCATTTAGAGAATTCTAGGGTGAAGCTTGTGAGGATTCTGATCATGGTGATTCGAGTGGAGAAGTTTTTTTGGTATGGTTCAAGATAGTGATGATGGTGTTGCTGATGACAAAGCTGGTGAAGATTAAGAGGTCATGGAAAGTGTCGCTATGGTTCAAGAGGAAGAAAATCTGGTTCAGAAAGAAGTTGTTCATGCAGGTCTTGTTTGTGAAGCTGTGGTTGTTAAGGATAAGGTTGGGCAAGTGCCCGGGAATGTTACTGAGGAACAAGCTGCAGCTATGGAAGCTAGGAAAGCTACTAGTGGCTCAAAGATTGCTGATGCTGAAGCTGACAAAGCTGGAGAGTCAAAGCTGAACATGGAAGCAATGATTCAAGAACCCAAGCAAGCAGTTGTGGAGGAATACAAAAAGACCACTCCCGCATGCCAATGTGATCGTGCTCTCATGGCAAAAAAACTGGTAATCGGTCTTCCATATGAAATTATAGAAGATATGTGTTCCTCTGCTTGTAAAATACGTTTAATTGGCATATATAAGGCTAATAGATTATTAATAAATAATGAAAATGAATTGAAAAAGGTAAACAAAGAACTTAAAATGAATGAATCAAAATATTTTGTTAAATTAAGAGAAGCATTAAAAGAAAATGAACATTTGAAAAGAACTCCTTTGGAAAAGAACTGTGAAGTCAATTACTTAACTGAACAAGTCATACTTGCTGAGTTTGAAACCAGAAAGCTTTTTTTGGAACAATGGACTCTTTTGAGTATGAAACGGGAGGAATTATGCAAAAGACAAAGGGGGGCTACAATCAGGACCGGGTTGGGTAATGGAGATGATGCATGTGTACATCCTCTACCTAGTACTTTCTGTTATTCTCCTACACCCACTCCCCATCCTTCAAATGAGTTGATACAAGAGATTATACAGAATAATACTAACAGTCTCTTTGCAGGTTTAGTTGGAGTAAACCATAAGGAGGTGCGAGAGGAGTATGATTATGGTGGCAGTAGTGGTCTTGGCAGCTCTAGTAACCCTAGTTTAAATTTCAAGAAGTCTTTTGTAGACAGTAGTTTAAGTAGATTTGTTCCGTTAAGTACTACTTTAAATTCAGACAATGGTTTATGTAATCTTAATTCAGGATGTTCTGTTTCAAACTATGATGATTTGAATGATGATGTTGTTAATGATGTTTGTGTGGATGATAAAACTAAACTTTCAGGTCATGTCTCTGAAAGTCAAACAAAAACAAACTGTTTTCAAAAGTTCTTTTCTCATCCAATTCCATCTTTTACACCAATAAGTATTTCAAAACCAAAAGATAAGGAAACATCTTCTTCTACTGAGAACAAAAATGATAAAATTGAACCAGAACCTGCTAAGTCACCACAGGTAAGTCAAAAGAGTCGTACGACTCTTACAGCGATTCTGATTCGAAATTGTTTGAATGTGAAGAAGAGATATCTATTGATAGAATTCCTTTATCAAATTGTTCCAAGACAGGTTTGAGATCTCACTGTTTTAGATGTGGAAAGGATGATCATGTAGTAAAGCAATGTCCTGAGTTAGTTGGCAGTAGTATGTAGAATAGATCTTTAGGAAATAGATTGAAAATTTTTGTGAATGATATTTTCTGCAAAAGATCTACAATTCAAAGACCTAAGTACTCTAAGACTTGGGTCCCAATTTCCAAAGCCTAATTAATTTCTCTCAAATGTCAGGAACATTCCAGAGCCGCTGTAAATAGTTTTTGGCTTGTAGATAGTAGATGTTCCAGACATATGACCGGATTGAAGGACCTGTTGACAAATTATAGAATCATTAATGGAGGTTATGTGGCTTTTGCTGGAGACAAGAAAGGTAGAAAGATGATTGGCCAAGGAGATGTCTCAAATGGTTCACTGACCTTGGAGAAAGTTAACTATGTTCCTGAGTTGGCGTTCAATCTTCTTAGTGTATCATAAATCTATGATAAGAATATTCCAGTGCTATTTCTTGCAAATGAATGCCTATTCTTGAAGCCAGAGTTTCCTATCCTTGAAGAGTTGGTGATCATGAGAGCTCCAAGGCGAAATGATACCTATTTGCTTAATATGGGATAAAAAGAATCAACTTCTACTGTGACTTGTCTTCTGTCTAAAGCTTCTTCTTATGAATCTTTTCAGTGGCATAGACGTTTAGGGCATATTAATTTTAAAATTTTAAATAAGTTGGTTAAGAACAATTTGGTAATGGGACTACCACTAAAAGACTATTCAGTGGTAGAGAAGTGCATGGCTTGTGATAAGGGAAAACAGTACAAAAAGCCACACAAAATTAAAATTCAAAACTCAATTTCTCATCCCCTCGAATAGTTACATACTGACCTATTTGGCCCTATAAGTGTCAAATCAATTGCTAAGAAATTTTATTGTTTGGTTGTCACAGATGACTATTCAAGATACTCATGGGTGAGATTTCTAGCACACAAGAGCGAG
>BJCO01002746.1:0-12389 GCA_018326465.1 Flaveria floridana
GTTTAAATAAATAGCATAATAAAATTACATAATTGGTCCTTTAAATTATTAAACAAGTTTGAATAAATGGCAAAATTAGTCCTTATTAATAAATATACTACAATGCCCCTGGAGTTAACAGAAAAAAACTAACGCTGTTACTGGGTTGGAGTTGATTGAAACGAATTGCAAACCACAGGGAGCAAAATAGCGATTTTGAAACGTTTGGAGGAAAACCGTTATTTCGATCAAACCACAGGGAGCAAAAGTGAAGTTTACTCTAATTTTTTTATGTTTTACGTTTCATTCTAAATTTACGAGTTAACATAACGCAACATGCGTGATTGATTCAACGTTTTTACACTTATTTTTTCCCCTGTTTAATGGACCCGTCACAAGGCGTTGGTCCTATATGGACTTATTGTTTTAGATTTTATATTGCGCCTACGTGGTTCGAGGATTTACGTCTATTTTCCTTTCGGTTTTATTTTTTTCATTTTTCATTTCTTTTCTATGACAAGCTATTTGGTGTTGGTGATCACTAACGGTGGTGTGTCATTGGTGCTACTTTACATAGTTTTCCGACCCCTGCGACGCGAGGGGCTTAATACTAGTTTTAACTAATTCCAATCTACTGTGTTTAACTTTGATCTATAAAAATCCAAAAGAAAGCAGAGTTTCAATTTCTTTAACCATCCTTCCGAGTGACTTGTTTTCCCCCTTGAACACCTAGTTATTTTTATATAGTCAGACGCACTCAAAATTGTTAGAAAAACCACAAAGTTATTTTTTCATCTTGCTACTTTGAACCGGCCTTTCAAAAGTTTCTAATACTTCCCTGATGGACGTCACCTTTGTAAATGTTGATTCTTTATTCCATAGACAAATTTGCCTATATATCATCTTAGAAAGTTTATATGATACCAACAAATGATCTTCTTTCTTCATTTGGTGGGGTGCATATTGGACAAAGATGACATGGTAACGTCATACATCTATTTTGAAAAGCACTCGCAATTTTACCATCAGCTACCCTCCACACGAATATCTCACTTTGGGAGGCATCTAACTGTTCCAACATAATTGTTTGGACTTTTGCCACCTCTAACCTTTCACGTTGAGCCTGAATCTGAGATACCTTTAACGCACCCCCATAGCCCCTTTCCAGACCCAAACATCCTTTCTTGCACTAAAAGAATTAGTTCAATTGTTCTATTAAGGTTGAAACTCTTGTCATTCTATAGCTAGAACCTTCTTCTTCCTTTCATGTATTGCTTTCACCAAAGTTGTCAATAATGCTCTGTAGCACCGATGTAGGGATCAATGCAACAGTTTCATAATAGTTGGAGAGACTAGAACACTTAACAGATCGAAAAGGGAACCAATTAAATAAAATAATGAACATAAGTAAAGAACACAAGTAGATGGTTTTCAAGAATGATGTATATTGCTCTTAAGTGTTTTACAAATGTTGCAAACCTTAGTCCTAAGGAGTGATAACTGAGATACTTTATACTACATCCTATAGCCGGTCATACTTTGAAAACCAGCGGGAACACAAATCTAGACAACAAGATCAATGTAAAGTCAAAAGGCAAGATTGTCTTTTGACTAATGACTATAACATCAATAGCTTACATCCTTATCTATTGTAGAAAGGATAAAAGTACAAAGTTGAAAGTTACAGACTCTAATACCTTAATCTACAGTTGACAAAAGTATGTACATATCACTAACTTGTATAAGTTGGCGAGTCTTCAGAGATGGCAGCAGAAATTGTAGGATCGGTGTTGGTCTCTCAACATAATATTTCTCTCAAACTCACTAGGTTTCACTCAAGTGATGATGCAGAATGTCAAACTAAGTTGATGATAATATACTAAGTTAATGAATACAAGAAATGTTTTTTCAAGATACTTGTATATATTACTTCTTAACTCAGTGTTTACAAGACTCTTACAAAGCATGCATAATGAGTTACATTGAGAAACTATATATACTACTATCTACAGCCGGTTATACTTTGAAAATAAGCTAGAACTTACATCGAAACAAATACTACATTGCTAGATATAAAGTATCTAATATAAAATATTATCTTAGATTAGGTAGTCATGACAGGTCCACAGACTCTTGTCCACAGACTCTAGGCCGGATAACCTTTTCATTGTTGAGTATTTCATTTTGACCATTACCCCAAAAGTCAACCATATGGTTCGAATAAATGGTAGGGCTAACTGTTAGAGCAGGAAGATATGCAGATTGGGTCAGGAATTGGATGATTGGTGCAAAATCGACATCCTTAGAAGAGTCAAGGATGGCGACTTTGTTGTGTTGAGGGTTTAGAGCCATTGTTCTAAGGTATCGTTTGAAGGGGAGAATTTGAAATTTAAAGGAGATAATGGAGATGGGTATCTAGGGCTTTTACAGTGGTATAAAAAATAGAAAAGAAAGTCGGAATCTTTTATATGTGGGGTGAAATATCAAACCGATAAGGTGAAGTGACATTATGCGGCTTGATTTGACAGGGGCGGTAAGGATAAGTAATTAAAAATATTCAGACAATCTTCCATAAATTCTTACTTTTTGCAGAGTGGAGCCCAAAGATTTCCGTTACATAGTAAATTTTTCTTTCGAGAGTAAAATTGCTTCCGAGAGAACATTAGAGTTTCTCTTTCTTGATTTTCTTCCGAGGCCACTTTATCTTCCAAAGCAAATTATGTCTTGAAGACAAATTTGCTTCCGAGGTAAAGTGTTCTTCCGAGAGAAGAAATTAGTAACCTTCGGAAGGAAACTTGGTCTATGTTCAAGTGATCTTCCGAGGCCAAAAACTCTTCGAAAGAGAATAGTTGTATAGAGCAATTTTCCTTCGGAAGAAAAACAAAGTTTTCATCTGAGGGTAAATTTCTCTTCGAAAGAATATACTTACAAAATTTGGAGAAAACATTTTGTAACAGGGCTTAGACTGTAAATAGACAACTTAGACATAACACATTTTCAAAAGAATTTCAAAAGAGATTTACTAATGAATGTTGATCATCCTAATAGCTGTAATTAAATACTTAAATCTTTGTTCAATAAAGGCTTTGGTGAACAATCAGCATATTGTTCATTTGAATAAACTTTGACTAGTTTGATCAAGTTTTTCTTATTTATATCTCAAATGAAATGATACTTGATGTCAATATGCTTTGTCTTTGAATGCTTTATTGGATTTTCTATGATAGAAATAACACTCTTGTTGTCTATGTGGATAGAAGTCTTCATGAAGTTGAAACCATAGTCTAACACCAGATTCTGAATCCATAACAATTGAGCACAACAGCTATCAGCAGCAATGTATCCAGTTTCAGCAGTTGTATATGGAGACACATGATTGCTTCTTGCATTGCCAAGAGATGATCCTTCTACCATGAAATTGACATCCTCCTGATATGGATTTCTTGTTGATGTTACAGCCACCATAATCACTATCAGTGTAGCCATAAAGATTGAAATCCTTGTTCTTAGGAAACCAAATGCCCAGTTTTGGAGATCTTTGAAGATATCTGAGAATTCTTTTGACAGTAATTAGGTGAGACACCTTAGGAGCAGCCTAATATCTTGCACAGATACAAGTTGCAAACATGATATTAGGTCTGCTTGCAGTGAGATACATTAGAGATCCAATAATTGCCCTATACTGATGCTGATCAGTGTCCTCCCCCTCGATATCAGGACAAAGATTGTGATTTCTTTGTGTAGATGTCTTCGCTGGCTTACAATCTTTCATCTCAAATCTTTCTAAGATATCCTTAACATACTTAGATTGATTGATGAAGAACCCTTCTTCCATCTGTTTCATTTGAATTCTTAGGAAGAAATCCATCTTTCCCATAGTACTTATTTCAAATTTCTTCCTCATGATGCTTTCAAAGTCTTTGCACATTTGGTCATTGGATAAACCAAATATAATGTCATCAACATAGACTTGTTCAAGCAACATATCGTTTCCAGACTTTCTTATGAATAATCTTTTGTCTATGGTGCCTCTGGTGTAGCCATTCTTCAGAAGAAATTGAGACAATGTGTCATACCACAACCTAGGTGTTTGGTGTAACCCATAGAGAGCTTCATCCAACTTCAACACATACTTGGGGTGGCGTGGGTCTTTAAATCCAGTTGGCTGATCCACATACAGAAATGCATATTTCATATCAAGTTGATGGACTGTGAAGTTCTTAGATGCTATAAAAGAAAGGAAAATTCTCACATGTTCAAGTCTTGTAACAGGTATAAAGACATTAGTGTAATATATCTCTTCTTGTTATGTGTATCCTTGAACTACAAGTCTGGTCTTGTTCTTGATGATCAAACCTCTATCACCCATTTTATTCCTAAACACCACTTGGTGCTAATAGGGACTTGACCAGGTGGAAATGGACATAGGTTCCATACCTTTTGCCTCTTGAATTGAAGCAACTCCTCTTGCATTGCTTCAACCCAACTGTTGTCTTTGAGAGCTTCCTTTACTTTCTTGGTTTCCATCTAGGAGAGAAAGCATGAGTACAAATAGACATTCCTATTATAAGTTTGTCTTCTAGTTCTCACACCTTCCAAGACATCCCCAATGATGTTTTCAGCTGGATGAGTGTTGTGTATCCTGAGACTTGGAATTACATCTAATTGCATAGATAGATCAAAGTTTGAAAGATCTGCTCAGTATTATGAACATTAATTCCAGCTGATGTCTCACACTCATTCAATGAGGACTGATTGAATGAAAGAATGACAACATCAATGTTGTTTAAATGTGAAGCAGTATTAACAGTTGCATGTTCTTCCAGATTAGTTTCTTCATCAGCTTGGTGTTGAGAGTTCGAGTTGTCAACCGATGAATTTTGAGGCTCTACTGACTTACATCTTATTGAAGCTTTACCATTTCCTATGATATTCAAGCTTTCAGGACTTGCAGTATTTGGAGCTTGTTCTTGATGTCTTCTTAGAGAAATTGGAATAGGTCTATGTAACTCAAACAGTTGATCATAAGAGAAGTCATTTTGAGTTCATGTTCCAGCTAAAACATTCTCACAAGATGGTTTAGAATAATTGGGAAACAATTCTAAGTCAAAAATATAATCAGGGCCATTCCCCCTTAACACAAGGAGTGTGCTCATTTATAACAATGTTGGATGATTCCTCAAATTGTTGATTCTTATGTTGTATACTCTATAAGCTTTAGAGGTTGAAGAGTATCCCACAAAGATAGCATCATCTGACTTTTCAACAAATTTTACCAAATTGTCTTTTATGTTAAGTAATATACACTTGCTGCCAAAGGACCTTAGAAAGCCAATGAATGGTGGCCTCTTGTTCCATAGCTCATAAAGGGTTTTTCCATAGGGCTTAATAACAAGAACTCTGTTATGCACATAGCATACTGTGCTCACTGCCTCGGCTTAGAAAGTTAGAGGCAACTTTGAATCAACTAACATAATTCTTGTAGCCTCAATAAGTGTCTTGTTCCTCCTTTCAACAACACCATTCTGTTAAGGAGTTCTAGGTGCACTATATTGTCTAGTAATCCATTTTGAGTTACAGAATGAGTCAAGAACTTGATTCTTATACTCAGTCCCTCGATCACTTCTAATTGTCTTTACCTTATGATCAATTTGATTTTCTATTTTAAGAATAAAAGATTTTAATGTTTCAGCAGTTTCATCCTTAGTTCTTAAAAAGAATACCTATATGAATCTTGTAAAATCATCAACTATCACAAGGCAATATGATTTCCTTCCAATGCTCATTATACTTGCAGGACCAAAAATATATATTTACAATAAGTGTAGTGGAGTGGTAATTGAATTAACTTCTTTGGATTTATGGATTGCCTTATGTTTCTTTCCTTTAAGACAAGCAACACAGTTGTCTTTATAGAAAAACTCCTTTTTAGGCACTCCATGTACCAAGTTAGTTTATTCATGGTTTTAAAATAACATGACACATTCTTTTATTCCAAAGAGTTGATTCATCACCATTTGCTAAGAAAGTATGAAACTTCTCCTAGTGGGGAAGCATTGTTCATATCCAGCTTATACATATCCCCTTTCCTAGGAGATCTGAGAAGCACCAACTCTTGAGGAATTGATATTCCCAGTTTGAGGATAATGCACTCATGTTCTATGAAAAACATTTGGTGCTTTTGATCATAGAACTGAGAAACACTCAAGAGATTGTGTTCAAGCTATTTGAGAAAGCGTACTTTGTCAACTTTTAACTTACCTTTAGATACATTACCTCTACCAGAAATGTATCCTCTGGGTTCACCTCCAAATTGAACATGACCTCCATCAAAATGTTGAAATTGTTAAAGAAGAGATTTTTTCCCTATCATGTGCCTGGAGCATCCACTATCTACAATCCAAATATTTCCATGTTTGTCATGTGGATGTCCCTGCACATAAGGTGAAACGATTAGTTATTATTGGAAGCCTAGGCCTTATTGTTCTCGGGCTCTTCCAATGTCTGTGTCATAATTGAACCATAATGTATGCATGGGGGTTCAACTATGGTTTGGGAAGAAGAGGTTTGGGCTGCAGCATCTTGTTTGATCTTCCGTTCCATCCTATGGTTGATCAGTGTTGATGAGCTTGAAGAGGCTTGAGCAGCATGACTATCTTTCGAGGCTTCTTTGTTCTCGGAAGAAGTTATCACTACCTTTTCTTCCAAAGCAGTCTTCTTCTCAAAAGATTTCAAATGATTCTTTTTATTCCTTTGCTTGGCTTGGGCTTATCTTCTGAAGCTATTTTCCTTTCAAAAGAATGAGTTTCTTCTGAAAGCAACTTAGCTTTGGAAACAATCTTTCCTTTCTTTAACATTTGAACCATATGATAAGGTCCAAATATGAAACCTTCCTTGACTCTTTCTTTCTTAACATTATTTGCATAATATGTGCTTGCAGGATTGTAGTAACAATCTTTGGCCGTGTGATTATGCAAGCGACATATTATGCATTCAATGTTAACCTTAGTGGTGCATGAAGGCCACTATTTCTTGCCTTCTTGTCTTCTTCAACAGCCTTACCCTTTAACTTCTAATTCTTTAACTTGATAGGAGTACTGGTACTACATTCCTTTCCTGAATCAGAGTTTCCAGCCACTTGGAATCCAGCTGAAATAAACACACCCTTTTGTCTAGGGTCTATTTTCATCTTAGACTCAGCCACCTTCTTAGCAGTTTTCTTAGCTGCTTTGATCTTGTTCTTTCTATCTTTAGTGGTTAGAGGTTCATCCCCAGCTGTGTGGATTAGGTTCTCTACCTTATCCTTCACTATGATGGTCACCATTATTACATCATTCTTCTTCTAAAAGGGGAGTGGATCAGTAGTTGGAACCTCTTGCTTATTAGTTCCATACTTTGGTTGTCTTATAGACATATAAGAATGTGGTAGAGTAGTTTTATTGGTTCCTAATGCACTCTTATTTTGATAGTACACCTTTGAGTGGGAGGATGATGCAAGAATGGTGTTGAAGTTAAGCTCTTGAATATCATACTTCTCTAATTTAGCCTCAACTATTACAAGCTGGGCTTGAGCCTCAGTTAACTTAGAAACCAAATCTTTTATTTGAGTCCTTTAGTTTGAGTGTTCATGCTTTAAAGAGGAAACAATTTTCTCTAACTTATCAATTTTAAGTTTATAATCAGATTCTGCTCTCTTAAAATCAGATTTCAGTATATTTAAAGACTCAATATCAGACTTGATTTCCATGTTGTAGTCCTGATACATTTTAACCTTAGTTATACAAGCAGGAGTACATAGATGTTCATATACCTTAACATCATCAGTTCCCACCATGAGAGCTTGAGCAGGGGTTACATCTTGCACCATGAAGCTCCAATCAACTTCCTAAGCAACAACTGCAGTTTGCTGCTTAGTTTGCTTGGTTGCAGCCTTTAGGGTAGCTGGTATTGAGAGGCTTGAGTAGATCTAGGATTAGATCTAGGAGCTTTGCATTCCCTTGTAAAATGACCAAGTTGGTTACAGTTATATTTGGCTTTTGACTTGTTAATCCCAAACTTGCTGTTAGTTGGGTTCTGGGGGAACCATCTTCTAGTTCTTTTGAAGAACTTCTTTGCTCTGTAGGTTAAAAGAGCCATCTCTTGGACAATGTCCATGTATTCAACATCGTCTGGACTGGAACACTCTAAATCATCAAAACAGAACTGAAAATCACTAGAGTGTTCATTTCCCAAAACAAAAGCACAACTATCCTGAAAAGGACTTTGTTGAGCTTGTTGAGACCTATGTGTCTCAGGAAATGTGATATAAGGCCTAGAGGAGTGAGATGGCTATTGATCGTTGTTTAGGGACATCTGGGTCTGGGGAGTTCTTGACCCTTTAGTAACATGTAGGGCATTGCTGACAGGAGGGTTTGAGCTTCTATTCATATGATGGCCCTTCTAAGTCTCCATCTCCATACTGTATCCATCAAGGATCCCATATAGTTCAGTCATGATGATGTGTTCAAGTTCTCATTTCTCTTGATAGAGACACAATAGAAAGTCCACTCATGAGGAAGTGCACCCATGAATTTTCTTACTATGTCTCTCTTCTCAAGAGTCACACCTATAGACTAAGAAGATGCAATTAAGTCCACGTATCTGAAGTATTATTGGCTTAAGGTCTCACCAACAATGTAAGTGAAGTTTTCAAATTTCTGCTTCAGTACATCTTTCTTGGACTCTTTGGATTCTGAGGAACAATAGTACATCAATGTCAAAGCATTTAAGAGTTCTTTACCTGTAGTGCAATGTTCAAAGCCTACCATTATGGAATTTAGTATGACAGTGAGCAATACAGTCATTGCTTTGCTATCGATGTCCATCTTCTTGCAGTCTTCATCTGAGTAGTCTTCAATTTCTTTTTCAATCATAGTACCATCACCAGTTGATAATGCCACTTTTGGCTTATAAGGGCCATGAGTGATAGATCTCCACATCCGACTGTCTTGATACTTGATGAATCCTTCAATAAGTTGACACCATCGTCTGAAATTATCAGGAGTGATAGTAGAAGCCTTAGTCATGGTTCCCATCTCAGTTTTAGAATATTTTTGGATGAGGACCATTTGAGTAGAGTGAATGAGTATGAAGAAATAAGGGTGATATGGGTTGGTTAGATCACACAATCAAGAGCTTAGATGCTCTGATACCAATTACAGGATCGGTGTTGGTCTCTCAACATAACATTTTCTCTGAAACTCACTAAGATTTACTCAAGTGATGATGCAGAATCTCAAACTAAGTTGATGATAATATACTAAGTTAATGGACACAAGAAATGGTTTTTCAAGATACTTGTATATATTACTTCTCAACTCAGTGTTTACAAGACTCTTACAAAGCATGCATAATGAGTTACATTGAGAAACTATATATACTACTATCTATAATCGATTATACTTTGAAAACCAGCTAGAACTTACATCTAAACAAATACTACATTACTAGACATAAGGTATCTAAGATAAAATATTATCCTAGATTAAGTAGTCATGGCAGGTCCATGACTTACGTTTTGTTACCTACTCAAGGTAGTAACTGTAGTAACTGATAAAGGTGAATAGTGGAATAAAGTATGGTCAACTACATGGGCATGAGAAAATGTCATGTAGTATATCAGACTTGTCAGTCAGACCATACTTATGTCCATCGGTCCATAGTTAGTTCTTCCGAAGGTAAAATGGGTTTGAAAGAATAAAGTCTTGCGAAACCATTTATACTTCGGAAGAGATAACTTCTTCCGAGACTTCAGCAAGTCTTCATGACCTTTTTCTTCAGAAGGCTTTTGTCTTGAATCTTCCTAGTGTTGTACTTCAGAAGGAGAACTACTTAGTCTTGGAAGACTTAGTTCTTCCTTCAGAAGTTCTTCATCCTTAAGCTTCAGAAGATCTTTAACTTTGCTTCGGAAGTGCATCTTTGTCTTCGGAATCCGTTGCTCAGTTGTACTCAAAATCTTCTAACTGTAGTTTT
This sequence comes from Flaveria floridana, assembly GCA_018326465.1. Lineage (NCBI taxonomy): Eukaryota > Viridiplantae > Streptophyta > Magnoliopsida > Asterales > Asteraceae > Flaveria > Flaveria floridana. The sequence continues at coordinate 9,991 of BJCO01002746.1, forward strand.
GGTTGCACCAGCCTCATATGATCCAACAAAAATAGTTCAACTTTTTTCAAAAGTATGTTAGAGAAGGTGATGTGCTCTAAATTATACATATAAATCTATCAACAGCACAACAAGTATTCCTTAATATCTTCCTTAAAATGATGATTATGTACTTAAAATCGTTAAATTGTGTTTTTCAGGTGCTAAACGGGCAAGATGGATAAAAGAAACATATTTGACAAGAAATTAAAGAAATCTGAGCATTGGAGTCCAAAAATGGGGTCGTGCCTTATTAAGCATGCCAACATGACTTACCTAAAACACACCCCCATGCTAAGTTTGGCACACCCTGATGTTTGGACATCTTACAGGACAAAAAATACCATCCCCTAAAAGTAAGCACGGGGCCGTGACCCATGAGGCATAGGGTCGTGTCCCACCTCAAACACGGGTCGTGCCCCATTTGTCACGGGGCCATGCCCGACACCTTCTGCACGAACGAACCAACCAACTTTCGTAAGCATTGTATTAACACAGGGCCATGCCTTTTAGGCATGGGGCCGTCCTTAAACACTCTAGAAAGCCTATAAATAGAGGCCTAAGTTCACCATTTTGGCAAGCTTTTGGTGGGAGAGTTACTTTGCTGAATTCTCTTAGGAATCAATACTTAAAGATCATTTGAAGGCTCAGGAGGTGCACACAACACTTGAAAGAAGCTTAGGATTGTCTAAACATCATTCATTATGGATCACCGGTTTGATTGTTCCATTTCATCAATGATTTCATATTTATATTCTGTGTTACATGTTGTTATATTCAAGTTCATTATGAGCTAAACTCTCATTATCATCTTAATTGGATGAAACTTATGTAATTTGTGATAAAGTAATGGTGTGATTTATATTATGTTAATGTTATGGTGATCTTGGAAAAACTTTTGATGGGCAGCATCTACATTTGAACGGGAAGTTATAAACTTATGATTTGGAATTGTGAATGTCACAAAAAGATTGAAAAACGTATGACTTACTTTTATTTGCGAAACCGGTCTTCATAATAAATAAATGGCTAATAAACTAAAAATGGTTATTAGAAATCATATCACCTTAACTTTCTGATCATTTACAGGTTCCGTTTTATTAGTATGATAAATCTACAATAATTGTTATGATTTTTTTAAAATTAATGGTATGTTAGAAAGGAACTTGATCAACTCTCTTTTTAACATTAAGTTATATTTTTAGAATTGTATGTCAAAAGGTCATAAAAGATTTACCTACATTACTAGGGTTTGATCTAAGCAGTAAATCTCAACCTGACGTGGTGCTAGACACTACGAAGCGGATAGACGAGAAATCATGCCAACTCACATTTATAAACATTAACATATTTACTTTAATCAATATCTTTAATCCTACCACCAATTAAACACAGTTACTTAAGTGTAATTTAATTAGGATAATAACCTGTATTCCCTGGTTTTAAATCTAAAAGTTTTAATCTTGTTTTACTTTATTCTATTTATTATTTCTAAAACCCTAAAAATCTTAATTAAATCAGCGCAACTCTTCATTTTCTCAAACAAAAATCAATTCTGGTAGTCAATCACTAAGATTTTTTAGTAGGCTAGGTGTGTCCATGGATTAATACTCGGTTCTTATCATCACTATATTACCTCATGATAGGTACACTTGCCTTTTGTGTGTGTAGTTTAGTATTAGTAATAACCAATTAAAATAGAATATGTGCGGAAAAACCTTTATCAAAATATATATACTTTTCACACGCATCAGAAGGCATGTCGTCTCTGTGTTTGGAAGAAATTAGTCTCTTTGTTTTGGAAGACTTTGTCTTGAAGCTTTGGAAGACTTTATCTTTGGCTTCGGAAGAAATGGTCTTTTGACTTCTGAAGATTTAATACTTAGTGAATTTCAATGAGTTGTATCAAATCTTTTTAAGTAACTTTCTCTATGCTTTAGTATGCATGCTGAGAGAACTTCGGTTGTATCAGCCTTTAAGTATAACTCTAACAAACCCCCCCTAGGATGATGCTACCAAAATTAGAGGATAACTTTGAGTCTTGATCTTCATCTGTTGATAGTTCTCATCAGAATCAAGACCATTCCCTTCTTTATCAGTTGGTCAGAATTCCTCAGACTCTCAAAGTATCTTCTCATGTCATAGAGATCATGACAAGGAAGGTCAAGCATGTTTTTTCAGAAGTACACATCTTGACCCCCTTGATCTCTAGTGACATACCATCTGTCTGGGTTAGTAGCAAATACCTAAGAAAAAATGGGTCTCTCAGTAGCAAGAGGCTTTATATGAAGAGGCAAAAACATAGATTTAAAACAATCGTTTAGATATATATATATATATATATATATATATATATATATATATATATATATATATATATA
>BJCO01002748.1:0-13399 GCA_018326465.1 Flaveria floridana
TAAAACCTTCTCTCCGCGAGTTTATAAACCAAAGGAGTTCAGGGGGGTAATATGCAAACATCAAAACCTTTAGTGGCCAAATTCAAAGAAATGAAAATCCACTATTCATTTCATTCCTTTATTAATATTATAGAATAACAAATATTTTTCTTAATTTATAAAAAATATTTTAATCTAAAAAAATGTTAAATAATATTTTTAGTAATTAAGGTAATTATTTAATAGGAGAGGGAGGCGGGAAAATTATGCTGAGGAGAATTGTGGTGGTGTCACGTGTCATACCAAGTTACTCTTTAATATAATAGATAGATTATATATATATATATATATATATATTACATTACAGTTGGTTCTTGCCAAGTCTTAATATTGGTGTTGTTTCATCATTCAAGTTGTTTCTTGATCAAGTCTTCATCATCTACACATTTACCGATAAGTTAACCGTATATTTTGACGATTTTTGTTCTTGTAATTATGTTCTTGATGTTATTCATCAAGAATCATGAATCATAAAAATCATCATATAATGTGCATCTACTCTTAAAATTGTGGTTAGATCGTGAAGGAATTGTGTGTTTGAAGATTGGATCGTCACAAGCCGCTAAACCTTAATTTGTGATTGTACTTGTAATTGTTTTCTTTGATTTGTAATCCTTAGTACCCAGGTCTGTATGGACGATTGGGAACAAAACTTTTTCATAAAAACATTAAAGAATCTTAATGGATGGATTGGATGCGATTAAACGTGAAAAGAATGAATTTTGGATGTTAATCAACAAAGAACGCAAACCTAAACGTCAAAATATTAACTAACAAGTTGGAACTGAAATGAATGATAAACTAATGGTCTGAATTAGTTAATAAGTCAAATGGAACATAAGATAATATCTGGTTGGGGTCTCGGGTCAAATATGGTCAGAAATTATGGAATTGGGTGAAAAGAACAAATGTTAGGATTTCTACAGCTTATCAGAAATTCTGGTCAATATGTATAGCACATAACTTGATGGAGCCCAAATGAGTCAAACTTTATGATAAAAGTAGTTTCAGAGGGTCCTCTAACTAATCCAGGTGATTTCATCTTAATCCGAACATTGTTTGATTCTTCAAAAACATTAAACGAAACCCAAGATCAAATCTGAAAATTTTTGGCAGAATGTTGGTTTATATTCATGAGGTCATATCTCATTCAAGATTCATTCATTCGAGGTGATTCATTTGAGGTCAAACAATGCCTTCTTCACGACTATTTGTTTTCATTTTGACCTCCAAGAATTATACGCAAGATCCATGTGCGTTCAGCTATACATTGTTCACTACTAGAAAACTGTTAATAGATGACGCGCAAAAGATGACGCGTGAAAAAAGATGACGCGCATTTACACGTATCATAAAATATTTGTCATATTTTAAAATATTCTTAAAAAGGATGACACGTATTTTTGCGTGTCATCTTCGTTTGTCATTGTTTAAAACTTTTTATAACCTATACCCGCCTAATATCTCCCCCCACTCCCTCGTTCTTCCCCAAATCCCCAATACCCAGCGCCTAATATCTCCCCCCACTCCCTCGTTCTTCCCTAAATCCCCAATACCCAGCCCCAATCGATCGCCACCCAGCCTCAATCGACCCCAGACGCTCGGCCATCTTCCCCATCTTCACGGTAGTCGCTCGTACAACCCAAACAGCCCCAGTCGCTCGACCATCTTCACCATCTTCACCACCGCAGGCCATCTTTACCATTGAAATATTGTAACTAAAACTTGAACTTCGATATCAATGGATAACTAACTATAACAAGTTATGAGACGTGCACAATGGTAGATTTTAAGACGTTCAACGATAAAAGTTAATTAATAATTGAACTTGAAATAATATGTATACAAAATTGGAAGTCAATAACTATAAGAACGTGACAAGGACATAGAACTTAAATAACTCGAGATTGGAAATTTTAAGATCGCACATTGGACTCGGAAATAAATGAACAAAGTTCTTTATTTAAATAAGTACTTGGTTGGATATTAAGCACTAGACTACATGGATTACGATTGATTAGGTCTTACTAACCTTTAATAGTCCTATCTTGTTTTGATATGTAGAGTTACTTGCTAATACTTTTTTATGGACTTTGGACTTTGCTACTATCGAGGTGAGTTTCATGGATCCTTTTTATATGTTTTACTTTGGAGAAAGCGTGCTTAAAGATTTTGGACTATGTTGTGCTTTTAAACTCATTATTGGACTTGGATTGTCATGTATGGTTTGGATCATAAGATCGAATCTTGATTTCCTTCATGAGTGTGTGTTCTTGTGCTTAAGTATCCATGTTCTTATCATGACTATCTAACTTTAGTTTGGAAGCTGTGAAGAGGTATTTTTATTACTAACGAGTTACACCCCACACTCGTTGTCAGTATACTAGCTAAGACTAATTTGGCTTGGACATGCCCTTAGGTGAATATAATCCGATTGTTGTGGACTTCGATTTGTACTCGAGGCATATTGTGTCATTAGGTTTGGTCATGAGCTTATGTTAGAGTGCACGATTTCTAATGTTCTCATTCAGACACTATAATTGTACTTGACTTACACTTTTACATTGATTATTTAAACCTGTGAACTCACCGACATATGTTGAGTTTTTTGAGCATGCCTTTTCAAGAAATGATGTTTGAGTACGTGGACTGTGGATTATAGACGAGTCCACTCTTGCAAAAGCAATAGACATTACAAATTGTTTGGTTTTAGATTATGTTTTATTTGTTTGATTACATGTTTGTTTGGAATTGTATTTGTATTTGGTTGTTCCTGTTTGTAACTTTAGATTATTTGTGCACGCAAGAAACAACGTTATGGTTTTAATTGTTCTTGACATTTTTTTATCTGTCGGGCTACGTCAAAATCCATTCACGAATAATGCCATTAGTGATTCTCTTGGACCCCCAATGTATTATAATGATCCTGTCCGTCACATCCTCGTGTTTCCTCGATCAATGAAGGTATGGCATTTAATGAGTTTTTTAGACTAAGGCTTAATAAGGCTCGTCTCATTTCGATCTTTTCGATCCGATCTCCAGTAAATCATAACTATTTATATAAAAATAATATTAATTTGAGGAAAAAATATATAAAAAAGCTCATTTAAATTCGCAAGTAGGCTCGAGCCCAATATGTGAAGCTCGGGGTCGATAAGGCTCATGTCATTTAGAGTTTTTATCAATTCGATCTCAAGTAACTTGCGAGCAACTCAACTCATTTAGGCTGGTAAGTAGATTCGAGCTCAATATGTGAAGCTCGGACTTAGGCTTGATCATCTAATAAGGTTTTTTATGCTCGGCCTGGGCTCAGCCTGGGCTCCATAAGGCCCGTTTCATTTTGAGTTTTTTTTCGGTTTGATTTTGATTATCTCGCAAATGGTGCACTCTAATGTGATAACATGGTAGGTCAAAAAAGAAAAAAAAATAGATTTGAAAATTTTTGGGTCTATATGATAACTTGATTAAAAGATGGGTAATACTATAACTTAAATATAACAAAATAAATTAGAAAAAACCACATGACCACATTCTAATGGAGCGTGTACTATTCATCGGCCATAAACTTTAATAGGGTAATATAATAGTATTGAGTAAGAATGGTACAATCCCTCAAATCATAAGTTAAAAATTCTTAATACTACTACTTTTAAGATATTAATTACTTTTAATGTATTTTATTTTCGTTTAAAATACTCAATGTTTTATAAAATTTTGAATAAATCATTGTGACGTTCATATTTTTATAAATGTTTCCATATAGTTTTATTCGACATAGACCAATATCAAATGTAATATATTTTTATTTTTTGCAACAACATAATGTATTTCTAAATTCCGTATATACCATTGCGACATGATTATTTTTAGTTATGTTTCAATATTATTTTATCTAAATTGTGCCACAGACGACCCAAAACACCCAAGTTGGTTTTAGTCTTCCACACAACAACTTAAGCTTTTTTTAAAAAACTCTGAATGTACCGTTGTGACATACTTATCTCTATCAACATTTCAATATAAACTTTATTTAAACTCAAGTCATGTCAACATACTTACAAAACCACAATTTCTTTTACACAACTAAAACCGACCGCTTACCACGTCCCTAAAGAGTAGCTCCTACATCAAGCACACCATCATGTTTCGCCTAGTGTTGGAGGAAACCCACAAACTGCTAAATCCCCCAGAGTTGTGATCGAACCTATGATCTAAAAGACCTTGAGCTCTATCATTCATCCCCATGCCCTTATACCATGCCAATGAGTGAAAAACCCACTAGTTTTAGCATCTTTAATCTCATCCCCACATCTTCTGTGACACCCGGTCAAAACAGGTCAACGCTCGAAATTATTAATAATAAATTTATAATTATTTAATATTATTATATCTGATTAATTGAAAAACCCTACGTTACGGTTCTAAGGAACGTTGAAATCGGTTAACCTTTGCATTCAATAATAACAATAATAATATTAATAATAATAATAATATTAATAATAAAAATAATACTAATAACAATAATAAAAATGATTATATGGAAATGGTGCATGGATGACACCTATCATCCAAATGATCTTGCACAATCCCTATAAACACCCACACTTCACCAAAACCCCTTCATTCTCCACCACCCTTTCCACTCCCACACCACCACACCATCACCCCCCACCGATACTACCACCGCCGCCTGCATCACCACTGCCTCCTGCACCACACCGCCGCCGCCACCACCACGGTCACCATCACCACCATCCGTCGTAACCACAACAATCACCACACCACCACCCCTGCGACCATCACCCAACCTGCAACCCCCCTCTCGACCGCAACTATCAACACCATCACCACCCCTCGCACACCATCACCACCCCTCGCACACCATCACCACCCGTCGCACCACCATTACCACCACTAGAAATCTTCACCCACTTCTCTCTCTAGCTTTAAGAAGGATTCTAGTTGGAACTTCGAGTAGAACCTGAAGTTGTAATCGGGAGTCCAAGATCATTCTTGTATTGTGTGTGTTTACAATCTATTAGTACTCAAGGTATACTTGTTAGATTTCTCTTATGTCTTCATGCATGGGTGATCAAGATGAAGATCTTAATGAACCCTAGTTTCACCCATTTTAATGTTCATAAAAGATGTTGTTTTAATGATTTTGGGATTTAAAAATATGTTTGAAATGGTTGTATAAATCTGAAATATGTTAAGGATAGGGTGATATTAGATGAAATTATCTTAATGGTATGATTTGGGCTTGAAAGAATGTACATGTATGTATGCATATATCGTATGTGTATATATGTGTATGTACATAGGAGATTTGGTGAATTATAATCTTTAAGAAATGATGGTTAGGGATGGATGAATGATGATGAATATGACACTATAAGGAATGATTAAGTTAAAATAAAGGATGTTATAGCTTAAGACAAAGTGAAAGGATCAATGAAAACGTTAAGTACTTGGACACATTTGCAATTAAAAAAAATTAATAAGGTTTGATGAGCAATAAATTGAGGACTAGAACCATGATTTAAACCATATATGGGACTACGGGATGTTATGACAAAGAGGACATGATTAGAACAACAAATAAGGACTCAAGACTTCCTAAATAAATAATAATAAATCAAGCTGAAAAATAATCTATATATATGCATATATCTATACATGTATTATTTAAAATGATCTCAAATAAATAGATTTTTAAAATATATAGGTTTCATGAAAATAATATCAGAATATATATTTTGTTAACACCAATAGCTATAACGATCGGTTTAATAAAAGAAACATAAGAAACTTTGTATCTAAATTCACTATTTTTCAAATAATTAGAAAAGATATTAATAATCTATGTCAAACTATATTATATATAATACAAATTAGAAAAATAAAGATTTGTAACTTTAAAACAATTAGTTAAGAAATATAAAAAATAAACATAAGGTTAATAAATAGGCTAGTGATAAGTATTGGACGTCATAAATACGCTAGGGCTAGACATTAGCTTATAAGCCGAATGTGTTATAATTCGCATATTTTCTAAAATAAATAAACTTTTACAAGAAGTGACCAATATATTTTAATATAATAAAGACGTTTTATTCTCAAAAAGTGACTAATTATGTTGGGTGAAATGCATTCTCACAAGCACAATTTATCAAATGTTGATTAAGTTATATACAATTAGGGTTTTGATTAATCGGAGCCTAATGTATTAACCGCATCTCGATTGCATTCAAAAGTGAGTTCTTCAACCCCATTTTAAAAATTATTTTATTTAAACTATTTTGGGGGAAAAGCATGATGAACTTTATTTATACATATGTGATGGGTAATACGGGATTAATATATGTTAGAAAGGTATGAGTTGGGTCAGTAGTATAGATGTATACTATTGAGCCCCTAAATCCCCCATAATCATTAACCTCGGGAAGGCCATAGACTATATTGGTAGATCTATCGGGTTAGAATGGCCCGCTCTCGCAAACAGTCGCACTGGCCAGGTTGTAGCGAGGGAATTTATATGTTTGGACTGTTGTGGGGAAACAACGTGTTTCTTGGTTTGATTATAGACTTATGACCTAAATTAATTATAGTACCTAGCTAGTCTATGTTGAGTATATTATTTCTCGTTACATCATATTGTTTAAAAAAATCAAATGTTTATAAGGTTAAAACCCCGAATACTCACCAACATTATGTTGACGATTACTATCTTTCATGTTTTTTTCAGGGTCATAGGTAGACTCTGTATGGATTTACTGGAATGTGTCTTTGGAGGGTCAAACGTGTCGGTTATTCTCAAGTAGTGATAATGTAATAATGGGATGTTGTTGTTTGACTAAACAATATGATTGTGTAATAAACCGTTTATCACTATTTTACGTTTGAAAAGCGTTTAAAGAAAGGTTCTTTCTTAATCAACTGTTAAATGATTCGCGTTTGACTATAATCGTTAGATTAGTTCCAACTTCCGTTAACACCACGTTACGTGACTTTCCGCTACGATTTTCGGGTGTGACAGAAGTTGGTATCAGAGCCAATGGTTATAGCGAACTAGACATTTCTTTTTTTCTAAAAAAAGAAGAAAATATAGACTATAACCTTTAAAATGATTACTTGACTCCAAAGACAATTCCATACCATGGGTCTTACGCTAATTTAGTGTATTATTGTGAGAATGATAGTTATACTAAGACCTTGATCACTAATTTTATGTGCTAGAGCATTACATAATTAATAAGTATGCATGCATACATTTCTTCTTCTGTAGAGATCTGATTGAGTTAATGGAAAGGGAGTACCAGGTCTTAGTAGCAACACCAAGGGTCCATCAGAACCCATTTCCTCTACACCATGGTATCACCCTACCCAGCCCTACTTTGCAGCTACCCTTTACCCGGGCATGGAAAACTCAGGGAACAGATGGATATCCGAGTCTGATGATGAGAGCCCTACACCAGCTACAACCACTCTCGAGCCTATTATTAAGGAACCAGTTGGTTTGGTTCACGAGAGTGAGATTCTGACAGAAATAACACCTATTCCTCTCATGCAACATCCACCAAAGATTCGGTTGATGTATGAACGAAGGAAACGCAGGGGGAAGAAGAGGGTGGTTGATGATGATGCCGGTATGGAGGGAGCACCTATGCCTAAACGGGCCAGACTTCTTGACGACCAATGGGGATGGATCATGGATGCCATGAGAGGATGGGCCACGAGAGATGAGATTCCTTCCACCTTCGAGGTTGGAGGGCCATCCACTGCCCCTCGTGGGATCACTATGGGTGGTGAACCCATTAAGCGAGTGATGGCTACTTTGACAGCCCAATGCGTACGACAAAACTGCTAGAAACCAAGAAGAAGATACGGTTCAGGATGAGGTGAGTCAAGCTTTAGACGGGAGGATGATGACGATGGAGGAGGAGAAACTATTGGACGATAGCACCCTGAGCCAGATGCATTTCCGATTGACAGACGTGGAGACTAGTCTCTTAAAGACTAGGAACCGATTAACCCTGGAGGAGCAGAGAGCAAACACAGCTGAGGCAATATTGGTGATAGCTCAACAGTACATGATCATGATGGAAGAGCGAGCAGAGACTTCTATAGCAGTCGCTACATTGTGTCTAATGATGATCTCGTACCTGATGCATATTGGTAGTGGAGCTTCATTTCTGGGATAGATGTTAGATGTAAGCCGGAGTGCTTGAACCTTTTGATCGAGATAGAAACTCGCTAACTTATGTATATAATTTAACTGATGATCTTTTGGATATGTGATCTTTGTATGCATGATGGTAGTTAATGTATGATCAATGGTATGTTACTTTTAATTTCTATTATGGTAATATCAATTGATTATGGAAATTGCTTGTATATATATATTATATGAATTGATCATAAGGACTAATTGAACATACTATTACGTGAGCGTCATACGTCATCTAAACCCCTTTTTCCTACCTTCGAAACAGAATTAAGTCATGCCACCTAGAACACGAAATACATCCTCAAGCGGAAACGCTAATTTATCAGCTACTATAGAGGAACTGGCCCAGTTGATAGCTCAACACGTCAAATCAGCTTTCAAATAACACGATGCTAATATAGTAGCCGATCAAGGAAGAAGGCAAGAAACTGCAGGTAACGGTCTTGGAAACGGAGTGGGAAACGACTCAAACATAGGTTCCGGTATTGGTGAAAATAACGGATCCGATACAAACGGAAATCCAGGCAGTTCATCAGGTGGACAACCACAAGGGTGCTCATACAAGACTTTTCAAGGATGCAATCCAAGAATTTTCACAGGTTCTGAAGGACCATTGGATATAATTCGATGGATTGAGAGAATGGAGACTGTCATAGCCATAAGCAATTGCTCTAATGATCAGAAGGTCAAATATGCAACATGTTCCTTTCAAGATGCAACATTATCATGGTGGAATTCTCAACGTTAACTGCTGGGTGATGCAAATGCGTATGAACTCACTTGGGAACAGTTGAAGGAAATATTGCTTAAAGAATACTACCCTCGCAATGAACTTTAGAAAATCAAAATAGAGTTTTGGAATCACAAAATGGAAGGTGTTGAAATCCGAGCTTATACGTCTAGGTTCAACGATCTCGCCAGATTGGTACCTCGGATGGTTACACCAGAGTACGTTCGAATTGAAAGATATATATGGGGATTGGCACCCCAGATAAGAAGCAACGTTACGACCTCCAAACCTACTACAATCCAAAGTGCTATTGCTATCGCACACTCCCTAATCGATGATGCGATACGTAATGGAACCCTGATCAAGAAAAACGATCATGGAAAAGGTATGATGGAAGTAGAGAGGATAACGGTTAAGGTGGATAGAAGATCGTTCGATGGGAAGAGAAAATGGTTTTAGAAGTTCCAAGGGCAAGTGAATAACAGGAAGGGCTTCAACCCAGGATCTGAGCGGGTTTATGTTGCAACTTCAAGCAATAACAGGGCAAATAGAGAATCTCAAGGGAAATGTAGCAAGTGCGGGTATTTCCACAATGGTGATTGTAGAATTTGCACTCATTGTCATAAATTTGGACATCTGAGCCAAAATTGTCGAACAAAACCTGGTGAGGAAGTGACAAGGAATGATCGTACCTGCTATGAATGTGGTGTAGTAGGACACTTCAAGAAAGATTGCCTAAAATTAAATGGATCTAAGGCCAGAGGGAGAGCTTTTGAAATGAATACTAGAGAGGCACGTCAGGAACCATCAGTTGTTAACGGTATGTTTCTTATTAATAATCATTATGCCTCCATATTGTTTGACACTGATGCTAATCTAAGTTTCGTATCAAAAGAATTTGAACCATCATTGGGAATTAAACCCTGTAAGCTAAGTAAGAAATATATTATTGAGTTAGCTAACGGGAAGAAAATAGAATCTAACGAAGTAATTATAAATTGCACCTTACAACTTAACGATCATATTTTTAGTATCGACTTGTTACCTGTCGATCTTGGAAGCTTTGACGTTGTCATTGGAATGGACTAGCTCTCTCGGAATCATGCTGAAATAGTATGTTTTGAGAAGATTATTCGCTTGCCAACTCCTCGCGGAGAATTTCTAATCATACAAGGAGAAAAAGGAAAACCACCATTTAAGATTGTTAGTATCATGAAAGCTTACGAATACTTAAGTAGAGGATATCCCGCCTTTCTAGTGAAAGATATTGATACTAAGAATGAGGAGCGAAGGATTGAGAACATTCCGGTTGTGCGGGAATACCCAGAAGTATTTCCCGAAGATTTACCAGGATTACCTCCATAAAGACAGATCAAATTTCGAATTGATCTGGTACTCGGAGCCGCACCTGTAGCTCGATCACCGTATCGACTAGCACCCTCTGAGATGCAAGAATTGTCAAAACAACTGCAAGAGTTATTAGACAAAGGATTCATTCGACCAAGTTTTTCTCCTTGGGGAGCACCGGCCCTATTCGTCAAAAAGAAGGACGGATCTTTTAGGATGTGTATCGATTATCTAGAATTAAATAAGCTTACTATTAAAAATTGATACCCATTACCGAGAATCGATGACTTGTTCGATCAACTCCAAGGATCCAGTTACTATTCAAAGATTGATTTACCATCTGGGTATCATCAACTGCTGATAGTAGAAGAGGACGTTCCAAAGACAACCTTCAGAACGTGTTACGGTCATTACGAGTTTTTAGTAATGCCGTTTGGGTTAACTAACGCAGCTGCTATATTCATGGACCTCGTGAATGGGGTTTGTAAGCCCTACTTGGACAAGTTTGTGATAGTATTCATTGATGATATTCTGATATATTCACAGTCCAAGGACGAACATGAGCAACATCTCAGGCTAATCTTAAACGTCTTAAAGAAAGAAAAGCTATACGCAAAATTCTCCAAGTGTGAGTTTTGGCTTTGAGAAGTTCGATTCCTTGGACACGTTATTAACAAAAAGGGTATCCACATGGATCCGGCAAAGATTGAAGCAATCAGAAATTGGGAAGCTCCTAAATCTCCAACAGAAGTACGACAATTCTTAGGGTTAGCCAGTTATTATCGGAGATTTATAGAAATTTTTTCAAAGATAGCTCAACCATTGACCCTATTAACTCGCAAAGATAGAAAGTACGAGTGGCGTGATGAGTAAGAAAAAGCCTTCCAATTACTAAAACAAAAGGTTGTGTAGTGCACCCATACGATCCCTACCTGATGGAACAGATAGATTCATAGCGTATTATGATGCCTCCCGATTAGGTCTTGGATGTGTATTGATGCAGAAAGATAAAGTCATTGCTTATGCATCAAGGCAATTAAAGGTACATGAAAAAAAATACACTACCCATGATCTAGAATTAGGAGCTGTGGTTTTTGCTCTTAAAATTTGGAGACATTATCTTTATGGAACCAAATGCATCATATATACTGATCACAAAAGTCTATAACATATTTTTAATCATAAGGATTTAAATATGAGACAACGCTGATGGGTGGAATTATTAAATTTTTATGATTGTAATATCCGATATCACCTAAGCAAAGCAAACGTCGTGGCAGATGCACTTAGTAGAAAAGAGAGAGAAAAGCCTCTACGAGTGCGAGCGTTAGAATTAACCGTGCACTCAAACCTTATTAACCAAATTCGTGATGCTCAACTTCAAGCATTAAAAGACGAAAATTTGGAAAGTGAAGGCCTATGAGGAATGATCAAGGAATTAACACCTGACTCCAATAAATTAAGATATTTTGCAAACCGAGTATGGGTTCCGAAGTACGGAGACTTAGACAAAGTGATACTTGATGAAGCGCATAAATTAAGATACTTAATCCACCCGGGGACTGACAAAATGTACCATGACGTAAAGGAATTTTACTGGTGGCCTAATATGAAAGGAGACATAGCATCATATGTTAACAAGTGTATGACCTGCTCCAAGGTAAAGGCAGAATATTAGAAACCGTCCGGACTTTTACAATAACCTGAGATCCCAAAATGGAAATGGGAATGTATTGCCATGGACTTTATAACAAAACTACCTAGGACATCAAGTGGTCATGATACGATTTGGGTAATCATCGATCGATTGACGAAATCCTCACACTTTTTACCCATGAAAGAAACATATAGCATGAATAAATTAGCCGACTTATACATCAAGGAAGTGGTGTCTCGTCATGGTGTACCAATTTCGATCATGTCTGATAGAGATAGTCGATTTACCTCAAGATTCTGGCAATCCCTACATGAAGCCATGGGTACTCGACTAGACATGAGCACAACATATCACCCACAAACAGACAGCTAGAGTGAAAGAACCATTCAAACTCTCGAAGACTTATTAAGAGCACGTGCGATTGATTTTGGTAGAAATTGGGATACTCACCTACCATTAGCTAAGTTTTCATACAATAATAGCTATCACACTAGCATTAAAGTTGCGCCATTTGAAGACCTGTATGGAAGGAAATGTCGTTTGCCACTATGTTGGGCAGATATTGGTGAAAGACAATTAACAGGACCAGAGATTAACCAAGAAACAACAGATAAGATCATCTAGATTAGAAAGAGACTTGAAGTTGCCAACAGTTGACAAAAGTGT
This sequence comes from Flaveria floridana, assembly GCA_018326465.1. Taxonomy (NCBI): domain Eukaryota; kingdom Viridiplantae; phylum Streptophyta; class Magnoliopsida; order Asterales; family Asteraceae; genus Flaveria; species Flaveria floridana. Next base: position 12,670 of record BJCO01002748.1, read on the forward strand.
TACGCAGATAACCGAAGAAAACCATTAGAATTCATGGACGGTGACAAAGTATTCTTAAGGTGTCTCCATGGAAGGGTATTGTGAGATTTGGTAAGAGAGGGAAGCTTAGCCCTCGATTCATAGGACCATTTGAAATCATGAAACGAATTGGAAAGGTCGCATACAGACTCAATCTACCAAAGGAACTCGAAAATGTGCACAATGTGTTTCATGTGTCTAATCTAAGGAAATGCATGATGGATGAGTCTCTAGTTACCCCACCAGACGAAGTTTGTATTGACGACAAACTTCACTTTGTCGAGGAACCAATAGAAGTCTTGGATTGGAAGATCCAAAAACTCAAGCTGAGTCAAATCAAATTAGTTAAAGTACGGTGGAACTCTAGAAGAGGACTTGAATTTACTTGGGAACGCCAGGATCAAATACAACAAAAGTACCCTCACCTGTTCGAATCCAGACCCCATACAAATTCAACATCATAAAATTTCGGGACGGAATTTCCTAAACAAGGGGAGACTGTGACACCCGGTCAAAACAGGTCAACACTCGAAATTATTATAATAATAAATTTATGATTATTTAATATTATTATATCTGATTAATTGAAAAACCCTACGTTACGGTTCTAACGAACGTTGAAATCGGTTAACCTTTGCATTCAATAATAACAATAATACTAATAATAATAATAATAATAATAATAATAATAATAATAATAATAATAATAATA
>BJCO01002749.1:0-16865 GCA_018326465.1 Flaveria floridana
AAATTTTAATATTTCTATATTAGAGGTCACTGTTTATGACCCTTTTGTAATAGTGCTTTTGTGATGTAATGCAACACTAAATGTTTTGTAATTGACGTACGTTGTATTAATTGGCAAAAGTACTTATAGTAAAAGAAAAGTTCATCACAGAATTTCCGCTGCAAGATTTTATTAAGTTTATGCAAATATATGTTTTTATGTGCGATAAATGTCCAACCGTAAGGTGCCCAGGATCGGGGCCTTACACTGTTCGTCCAGAGAATCCCTTCCAACTTCATAGAACGTTTCTGATCGATTCTAATCAATTCTTAATGTATTCTTATCGTTAGTTTTAATTGGATTAACGTTCTTCCTGATTGGATCGCCAATCAAATAGGATTTCGCACTATTTGATCTGGTTTCATGTAGAATCAGTTAGTACTCCATTCGTACGCGGTCCTAACAAGTTGAAAGAGGTGAAGGAATTTAAGTGTGGGGATAGAGTGTTGTTATATAATTTAAGATTGAAACTATTTCCAAGAAAGCTTAAATCTAGGTGGAGAGGAGCATTAGTGAAAGAGGTATTCCCATATGGTGTGGTTGAAATTCAAGATGATTCCGGTAGTTCATGGAAAGTGAATGGACACCTATTAAAACATTACATAGGAGAATCCATGGAGAACGAAACCAAGGAGGATGTAGCCCTCCTTGATGTACCTAAGGCTTAAGAAGTGAGAGTTTGTTTTCAGGTTGTTTCTTGAAGTGTAGAATTTGTAAAAGTTTTGTCTTGATTCGTCTTTAGTTTAATTATGTGTTCATTTTCGTCTTTCGTTTGTTTTCGGGTGCTATGCTTTGGTTTTGTTTGTGTTTTATAGGAATTCTTACCGAATTGAAGAGGGTATAAAGAAGTATTGAAGTTTCAGGTTTGTCTATATTCAAAACAAGAACTGGAGCAAATTTTTAGAGGTGAATAGATGGTGAAAAGTTAAGTCTTGAAAATTTTTTCTAAGTAAAAATCAATAAACTTTCTAAAAAATTTAATCTACACGATACACACAGATAGATACCTTCTACTACGCGTACCGCATAGATGAAAGTCAAAGCGGTTAACATCACATCTACGCGATACGCGCAGATATATGGTCCATCCTGTGTGTATCGTATAGGACAACTTATATGCAAAAGTTGAAAACCGCATTCGGCCCCTACCAATCACATATCTTATTTCACTTTTCAAACCCTTTCCCCACCACAACCGACCTTCCACTTCTCGGTCACCATCTTCCATCATCACCCTCGAACCCCCACCACCCATCACCAAACCACCGCCAACTACCACCAATCGGCCGCCACCAACCACCCTTTTCAACATTTTCTACATCCAACTCAACCTTCCATCACCATTCATAAGTTGAAGTTTTAGAACTAGGGTTTCAATTTCTTATTATTCTTGCATTATTTCTTCAAGAAAAGGTATGTCTTCTCCTTCTCTTTTAAGTTCATGTTTTTGTTTGTATGATTTCATTTAATTCTTAGTTTATTTGGGCTATTGTTTGGTTTCTCACTATTTGAACCCGGTTAGTGCTTGACATTGCTTGAAATTTCTTAGAATTGAAGTATAAATTAGGAGTGCTTGTTGGTTGAAATTGGGATTTAATGTCAAATTAAGTGTGTGTATGGTTGGTAGAAAATTATTATGTCTGGTTTGAACTTAATTTTTAAATATTATTCATGTAAATTGAGATATGGACATTATGGATGACATCATGACATTGGTTTTTATTAGTGATTTAGGTAATGTTTTGGGTTGACATATGTTGATTTGTGCTAAATTGTTTAAATTTTATCAATTTGAAAGTGACTTGGGTAGTGATTTGTGGCTCATTATGCCAAAATTTTCCAATGGAAAACATACAAATGATGTGGATACTTAAGTGTGGGTATTGTCAATATGTTGCTATCGGGTTTAAATTTGTTGAGATTTTGCTTAGGGTTTTTAGGTATTTGCCTAAATCAGGTTTTTCTTGCTTGTACTCAATCTCCATTCAAGCGAGTGAAATATGATTATTTTTGGGTTTTGTTTTGTGTGATTTTTCATTATGTAACTTAATTATTTCCTTTAAATTTGTTTTGTTTCCATGACTGCGCAAGAAATGCTAGACAGTCGTCAGATTTTGCATAACACCTATGTTGACTAATAAATGTTCTTAAATTTTCAAATATGGATAGAGGTGCAAGTTCATCACGATCAGGGAAACGCAGAGCCAGGGGAGCTCCTAAAGACCAACCACGTGCTCATGTTATTACCAGGACCATCAGATATGATGCATATTATGTGGTCCCGGACCCAGACGATCAGCCAATTCCCGAAGATGAGATGGATTTGATGAGTCACACTTTCCTCAGATTTGCACTAGGAACTGAGGAATATAAGAAATGTCTGAAGTTTACAGAAATGGAATTATTGAGACATAGGACAATTAATTAGAACTTGATGAACCAGTGTAATGCAACTCAAAGAATCAATCAGTTTTTAGGACCCAAATGGTTGAATGCTATTTAGCATGTTGAGCAACAGTATTTAGAGCTGACAGTGGAGTTTCATTCCACTTTGAAATATAAGGCGAGCATGTACAACTGGGCTAATGCGGTGTCATTTTCCTTGGGAAGACAAGTATATGAAATGACTGTTGAACAATTTCATGTGGCTGCCGTGTTTTATACTGAGGATGAGGTTAGGATGCCAAGTTTTGAGCTAGCTTTGAGGGGTGATGATAAGAAGGATGTGGAACATACGATTTCTCAAGCCATGCTAGGTGAGTTTTGGAGATCGATCAGTGATGGTCCTTTTTCATCTAATATGGTTGCATCAGCCATCACCGACCCGTTTCTGAAGTAAATTCATCATCTACTCGTGGGGACTATTGTGGGTAAAAAAGGAAAGCATAAGGTCACGAATGTAGACCCATTTGGTTTATATTGTATCGTGAATAGATGAGACATCAATCCTGCATGCTATCTCCTGACTTCATTTACAAGGGGTAGGAAGGGTGGCCCTAACGCTAGATTGGATCTTGGCCCTTATGTCACATGCATTGCAAATCATTTGCGTGTTTTTGATCATTATCCGAAGCATCATTTGACTAGAAGGCCAGATACAGGTGTCTTTGGATTGCAGGAGCTTAGATAGTGAAACATTATTGAGTAGGATGAGCCGATCAGATGGGTTGGGGTACGTCCGGGCCCACTGGTTCCACCACCAGCGGACTCTGCAGCTGCAGACACTATCAAGATGGGTGCACCAATACACAGACAGTGAAATATCCGCCAGCCACACCATTAAATCCCTCAGCAACAGTACCCCTTGAGAGAGTTTCTGCCTGCATCGTTTGGCCTGCGGGATCTGCGAGATCAGTTGTTTACAAAAATGGATGAGCAGGACGAGATGTACCACAACCAATTTCAAGCACGTGATCAGATTGTTCAGGAACGATTGGATCGCCAAGGCGGGACGATCAGATACATGATGGAGCAACAGCACATGCCGGTACCCCCGTGGTTTACATAACCCTACCAGGGGTATCCCCCTTACTACGGATATTATGGTGGTGCTAGCGGCATGGGTGGCGCCGATGATCAGGACGATTAGACGACCTGAATGGAACAAGGCTCACGTGGATTCTCATCGCATACACCAGGGGAGTCTGTTCCATTTTATCATGTTTTATTTTTATTTGCTTTTGTTTGTTTTGTTTCTTATTGGTCGTTTGTTTAATTATTTTGTTGCGTAGTCTTTCAAGCCAGATTGAGGACAATGTGTGTTTCAAGCATGGGTATGGGGGATTTACGTGTTTGAAAAAAAAATGCAAAAATGTTTTTGAAGGAGTTATGCAAGTTATATAAAAAATGATAAAAAAATTGGAAATTGGTTAAAAATATATATTTGATGAACTTTCTTCACACAACTAGTGATTTGTCACTCGGTAATCAGTTACTGACCCACCTAGCTTTGAGGGTTTTCTTTAAGTGTTTTAAAATGACTTATTTCAATCGAGGAATCTCGTGGGTTATCATCTTAGGGGAAACATGAATGTCTTGACTAAATAATTAGGCACCGGTGTAAACTTTAGAACTTACACTAGTTAAGAGCGATTGCCATAGAAAGAATTCATAGCACACCTCTATATTTTCATGAAAATGAATCCAAAAGAGGTGACGCTCCACCAAATATATCCCTTCAAGCATTAGACTGAAAAAAAATTTAATAAATGAAGTAAGCCAACAACTTACGTGTTACCCTTCGGGATGACGACTTGGAGGATACACCCATGGATGAGGTAAACTGTGAAAAAAAAGAAGAATGCACAGGTCTATTCTTGCTAATTCATCTAATATTCAGTCACACTGATATGGCAATGATTCTTAAGTGGAATAAGTTCCCTAGTTTGCATTGGTAGGAGAACTCTAATAGGGTTAGCCTATGCCTTGCCAAGCAATCAATTAAACAAGATGAATTGTAGCTTCCTAAGTGTGAGACCCTGTAGATGAATTGATATCACTTGAACATAAATGGATGCGAGAAGCAACCCGATAGGTTAGTGTTGGGATAAAGTGGAAACAATACCGAATGATTACTAGGACATGTTGCTTGCTTGTGGGAATAATTTGAATGTTTTAGTGTGATTGAAAACTTGATTCCTAGTTATTATTCCATAGCATACTTTTTCGAGGATGAAAAAAGATTAAGTGTGGGTATTTTTGATGTGTTGAAAAACACATCCGTTTTATTTCATGTTTTCGGGTCACTTCCATTTAAATTTCAGTTAGATTCATTAGTTTTACTTATCGTTTATTATTTTGTGTTTCAATAGGTGCTTGGGTGCTTAAAAGTGAAGAAAACGCTTGGGAAACAAAGAGAATAGCCAAGCAATGGGAAAAGACCAACACTTAGATTTTTTTCTAAGTGAAAAACTAAAAGTCTTTGGAAAATCCCATCTATGTGATACGCACAGCAGGAGGCCTCCTCCTACGCGTATTACATAGATCATGTTTTAGGGTTTTGGTGATTTTTTTAATCTATACGATACGTACAGCAGGAGGGCTTCTCCTACGCGTATCGCATAGATAGTGTTTTCGGGAAAATTTTACAAAGTTGTATTTAAACAACTTTTCTCACAAAAACAAAGGGGTCGGCCAACAGCCGTTTTAGGAGCATTCTCAAGGACGAATTAAAGCTTTTGCAAGGATTTGAAGCCAAGGATTAAAGCTTGGATCAAAGAAACAATCGCAAACGTTTGATCATGGGTTTTCATCTTTGTAAATTAGTTGATTTAGACATTGTTTTGAACATGTTGATCTTGATTTCATTGTTTGAGATGACGTTTCTACTGAAAATGAGTAGCTAAGATCATATTACTGCCTAGGTTGATGAATAGTTTGTGTTAACTTGAATGGATTTTGGTTATTTAATGGTTTTTGTGATTAATGCTTATTTAATGACGTTAATTTCAATCTATTGGATGTGTTTGAGTGTTTTGATATAATTATTGATGATTCCCTTTTCCATATGTTAGTTTTTGAACCTCTATCATAGAAACTTGCATATCTAGATCGATTACGTTGTGTTTCTGATTAGTTGATGGTTTGCTAGACGTCGTAACCATAGGAATTGGGTTGAATTGATTATTAAGCCTTAATGCTATTCTTAATTTGATTCCAAGTGGTGAGGATTAATCGTTTTGTCTTTGTGGTTAGTTGCTTAGAAGTAAACGGTTCGAAAGAAGGTTTCTCTAAGCTAGTTAATTGCTTTGCTTTTCATGTCCAATAGATTGTTTAAAGTTTACCCCTTTCATTATCAATTAATTGTGTTAGTTAGATCGAGAGATTAGCTATCAACCAGGCACATAAGTGTTATCAAAGTGACTTAGTGGTAATTTGACAAATCGGTAGTTTCATTCATCTTCTAAGTTCTCCTTTTGGTCACATCCGGAGAATGATCTGGGATCCATTAAGTACCTTAGAAGTTTGTTTCATTAGATCCCGATTCCATAATAGTTAAATAGCTATTTGAAGTTCGAGGATCACAACTAGGATTCACCTAGGTAGTATCTCTCTCATTCTTGATTGTTTAAGTGTTCTAATTTCCTCGTATTCTGGTTAGGAAGTCGATTGTCTTTTTAATTAATTAAAGTAGTTTTTAGTTCTCTAGGTTCTTTATAAAAATAAAATATCCCCCCATTATTAAATATTTTTTTGTCCTTTCTTTGTCTAGTCTATTCTATAACTAACCATCACTACAAATGGAGATTATCCTCTATTTATAGTGTTACTTTCCCAAAAGCCTAGACACAATAAATACACCAAATAATATTAAATAATAATACAATAACATCATATCATTTCATTCGGTCTTCAGGTCATCCGTAGTCTTCACAATCTTTAACAGTTATGGATCATTTGTGATTCATTCTCCCTAACAACAAATATATTTTAGTTTAATGTTTAATAAATATTTAAACCAAATTAACTATCGGGTTTGAATTTCTTAAAACCCAACAATCTACCCCCATTTGGCTAGATGTGTTAAACATATGCTGAAGTATAATGAAACAAACATCAATAATCTGGAACTTTGGCATATGTATTTCATGTTTCTTTCACCGTAACAATGTGAAGCTTTCTTTATCTCATTTGTCAAACCCAAAACAATCATCATAAAGTTCCATGGCTTTCTATTATCTTCTCCCCCTATGATTAAGCCCCACTAAACATCTCTAATCCAAAGGATGTAAGTGTCGACGTGTCAGTCCAAGTATAGGAATCACAACATTCTTTGTAATGAATATATGACAAATAGGAGTTAGAAATAAAAGTAACCCATGATACAACAATTTGATTCTTGAGAGTTTTAAAAGTAGAAACAAGAACTCTTCTACTCAATGATAGAGTAATAACCATTGATAACATAGTTATTATCGACAAAGAAGCACCAATTTTAATCATCAATCTCCCCCTACACTGATGTAATCAACTAAAGCTGTAATCGACATAAGAAAACTATACAGTTTTCAATACTCACAAATGATAATGTCTTCTGTACTAACGAATGTTCATCTGAAGCAAAAGTTGCTTAACCGGCCTTGGTCAGAAAATGGTTAGAGTCTATCCATCGCGAGACCGAACTTTTAATAAACATGTCTTCTTCAACGAAATCCTTATAATACAACCTTTACCCCTGGATTTGCTACTGATTTTGTTCACAGATTGGAGTTACAGCATAGGTATCATTAACTTGAATTAATTCTTTTACCCAAAAAACTTGAATTAATTCTTTTACAAGTTTCAAAACTATCATACCAATACATAAAGTACACCATTTGCCGTTAAAAAAGTACCCCATTCATAATATCATAGAAGCATTGATCATGTTGTCGTGGTTGGATTAAAAACAAGTTAATATTAAAGACTTAGTTACCTATAACTAGTACGGACAAGTAAGGTCGTCTCCACAGAGAATTGGTGGAAAGTGTAAAGCTTTATACCTAAGAACTTGAAACACGAAACAAAAATACTATAAATCAAAGATTTTTGGATTTTTATTTAAGTGGAAAGGTCAATTGAATGAAAATAATTAAGAAAGCAACAAACTTGATAATTGGTTTTGAAACTTATGAGAAAAAGGCAACCACTTTCAAGATTCAAGTTCAAAGATCCACACTTGGTTTTATAAGAATCGATTGGGAATCACATAGACATGATTTTGAAAAATCGTTTGATTAACGTGATAATTATGAAACAAACTTTTAAGACTCACTCATTCACATAATTACCAACTCATTTATGCAAAGCATTCACATACATGACAAACTGCTCACGATGCAAGAAAACCGAGTGCGAATGAAAGCACACAAATACTTAAACATAAACAAATCTTTTAACTTTAAACAAACGTACAATGATATTCTTGTCTCAAAAGAACATAACCCAAAACATCAATCAAACTAAACCTAGTGCTTCACTTACAAGAACTCTCCTCCTGAAAATGATTACGAACAAGATTAGCCGCTTATTGGCATGATTGGATCTTCAATGGTTGATTGGATGTTGTTAATGCTTGATTCGGGTGAAACCGTGGTGAAAAGAACTCCCAAAATCGCCTTGAAAACCTCTAAAATTCGTGAGAAAAAAGTCTCTTTCAAAACCCTAATGATTGGGATCAAATAGGGAAGAAAATCCTCAAAATCCGGAGGTTGTTACGGTGACCAGCGTATGATACAGTGACCCCAGTGTATCATACTCCGGTTGTGAAGTTTTATGGATCTCTTTCACTGGATTTTGTTCAAGATACGTTGGCTGAAACGGTGACCATCATATGATACGGCGGTCGATACGGTGACTGATACGGTGGTCAGAGTATGATACGGAGATGGATACGGTGACTAATACGGTGGTGCCTGATTGACTTGATTTACTCCGTCTTTTGTGTAATTGCACAACCGGTCCTTCCACTTGCTCCAATACTTCCGTAAAGTTCCCAAAATATGTACTTTTGTCTTCTAGCACCTGCACATATTAACAGACTTAAAGTACACATGTTTGACACTAATATTTGTATAAAATAAAGTGATTAAACGTTATAAGTATCGGATAAACACTCTACGATCACATCCCCACACTTATTCTTTCATTGACCTTAAGCAAAGCCTTCTTGTAACATTTCAAGAATATTCAATCAAAAACATTAAGATCCATCTTGCACTGTTTGAGTTAAGGTCCCAAAACATACCTAGTTTCAAGGTTTACATCATTCAAGATTGACAACCCAACAAGTATATTTGATTTCTTGTTTTAACCCTAGAATTACCCAATCAAGTGAACTTGCTTCAAGTTTATAACACATGCATTCACGTCTTCTCACACTCAGTCTCTACTCTCGGTTTGTTTTTTGGACTAGTGATAATATACTAGTAGTATCTGTAACACTCAAAACCAATAATGTACATTATTTCATAAGCTCGTATACAAATCACATCTCCATCAACAAACACAAAACAATACACAAATCAAGAGGGCTGTTAAGGGTTGTAATGTTAGGCTAAGGTGAAGGATGAGTAAAGGGGATTAAAGTGGATGAAGTGCCTAAAATCCAATTTCGAAAGGCTAAATTCATGACTACATAACATCACTTGGATCGCTTTGACTCGGACATACTATAATAATTTAATCTATTTTTGGCACTTTATATTTGGGTCATTTTGACATTATATATAGCTATTTTTTCTTTTTCTCTTTTTTAGTTTTTTTTATTATTAACATCTCAGCTATTTTTTCTGAATATTATTAACACACTAAAACAGAAGAACATATAAATAACAATCTTAACACTTCCTAAATTGGATTTCACTGCACAGGTTTAAAAGAAAAAGCTAAAGGTTTTATTGGTTTGACGATATGGGTTCATACAAAAGAAAATTTTGGGGCTCAAAAGGGCTTCTTCAGGGAATCGGTTAAGGTGGGAAAACAAATGAAAAGGCTTAAACAACAAGTTTATCCTAATGCCTCTATCATGTTTATGCACCATAATAGTTCAAGATCTTGACATGTATAAGATACACGAGTTCTAAAATAAGTGCACATTATGGTAGACACTTAAGAAAAGAAAAGAGCAATTAGACATAACATGAATAATGCTCAAATAAGCTCAAGTTCTCACGGAAACGGTTGAATAGGCTAAGGATGTGAAGCATGCATATTATCCACCTTCTAGCTTGTTATACCTAACTAGGCAATCCTATTTCATTTTATAAAAACTACTTATTGAGAAAACTTTCCTGCGACTTTCAACTAACCATGTCAAAGGACCTCTACATGCACACAAGCATTTGGTAATTAACAATTTACATCGAAAATTATGTTTAATGCACAATAAGCTCACTTGAGTCTAATTTCAAAAATAATCATTGAATTTTTCCAAAACTTTAAAATTTTTACTAAATTTTTTCTATTTCACGCCCTTCTCCCCTCATCCCCACACTTGAGGTACATTGTCCTCAATGTATGTTTTGCTATATTATAAAGAATTATAGGGATGAGGTTTCAAATCACTTCAACAAACAATCCCAAAGAATGAGTTCTTATGATCTAAATGAAAAAATATTAAAACTATTAGAAATTAAGCAAATCAAATCATCACAATTAACCACCTATAAAAAACAAATAAGATAAGGAGGAATACATGGACCTGATCATAGACGATTTGAAAATGCGTCAACATTTTTATCCGGTAGTTGTCAGAAAAGCTACCTAAACATCCTCAAATATGCTTCTGAACACCCATGCACTTCCCCAGACTTGAGTGTTTGCATCTGGTGATTGAAACTAACAAAACAAACCTAAAACAAAGAACAAATATGCTAAAAATAGATAAAACTTACTTTCGTAGGAATCATAGTTGCATTTAGCATATGCAACAAACCTTTTAAACTACTCGGTAGGCTCAAGTGGATGAGCGAAGTCTCATGAGGGTTTCTAATGAACACACCCACAAAGTTCTCCGGGTTGTCTCCCGTAAGCACTAAGTTTTAGGTCTTCAGCCAGACCGTACCTGTCATCACTAAGGTGGTCTTATTGAGTGTTATTCTCCATGGTGCTCTTCAAATAGTTGCTTCTCATGATTTGATAGATCTTCTTGTTCACTCTAACATTGACCAAAAATCTCTCCTTTGTCCCTTAAGTTCACCTGATCCGGTGGTTTACCAATCTTCGCCTTTCGGCTTGTTAGATCCACCTTGGCATTCTCCTCCTTTTAAACATCCTTGGCCTTAACGCTATAAGTATCAAAACCAATCTTATTAGTGATTTCATCATTTACATATGAAATGTAAGGGGGAACACACCCGTTAGTAGCATCTATTGTATAACAATCATGATTAACAACATAGGTAATTAATTTTGATAACACATTAAAAGACAACTTATGATTTTTGAAGGTCATGTCGATTACTCCATCTCAAAAGTTGATTTGAGTCTTGGTTGTTGCCAAAAATGGTCGACCCAAAATTACCTTTGGTTACTTGTTCATTCTAACTGGTGCATAATCAAGCACTATAAAGTCCACCGGGTAATAGAACTCTCCTAACTCGATTATTACATCCTTAACCATCCCCTGAGGGTGTTTCCATGTTGAATCAGCGAGAACCACCATGTTGTCAGTTTTATGTAATGGACCAAAATCATATTGGTCATACAAACTCCCAGGAAGGATGTTCGTCCTAGCTCCATAATCTAAAAGTGACCGTTTGATTTTAAATTTCCCAACTTGAATAGGAATGAATGGTGCTCCCTGGGTCACTTTCTTCTACTTAATGACCTTTCTCATCGTTACCTGCAACTACTTAGCAAAGAGAGGTAAAATCATCATCAATACATTTAAAGTTAGGAAGAAAACTAACTAAGTTTATGTGCATATTTTTATTTGACCCGGAAGTTTGATGTTGTGGGTTGACTTGGGTGTTACTTGGTAATTTGCCCGGATCTCTTCTAGATGATTCTTCTGCCAATTGCCCTACTTGTTTGGTCAATGCTACTATTGATTTGTCTCTTATCTCATTATCTTTCTTCATCTCTTTAAGAACTTCCAAAATAGTGGTAAATTGAGAGTTCGTGGAATTATCACTTGAGGATCTAGTTTGTTGATTTTGACCTTGTTACTGATAATTTTTCTATTGGTATCCACCTTGATTGTATTGGCCCTTTTGTTGATACCCATTTTGGTTGTAACCTTGTTGGTAGTTTCCTTGATTGTAATTTTGTTGACAGCCGTGATATTGATTGTTTCCTTGGAAGTCGGGGTTCAATTGAGTGTTTGGTTGCCATACTTGAGGTTTGGATGATTACAGAAGCCCGGATGATATGTGTTTGAATTCATATCATATGGTTTCCTTGACTCTCCATGAATTTGGTTAACTTCTTCATTCGCACCAAGGTGTGCCTGACATATTAGTGCAATATGACCAATATCATTACAAAGTTGGCATACCTCATATTCTAGTGACATATTTGCAACTCCAGCTTGAACCTTCATAAATGCCACCATTTGTCTTTCTAGCACTTCAACTCTGTCATATGAGGTAGAACTATGGACCGCTTTTACCACTAGGTGTTTAGCTCTTTGGCTCTTTTGAGCTTGTTTCTTGGAATTCACAGCCACCCTTTCCAAAATATCCCAATCCACATCCTCATGGTTTCATGCAAATGGCCCTCCACTTGTTGCCTGCACGTCTCTAGAATCATCAGCTGACAAGCCTTCGTAGAAAACTGATATGAGCTCCCATTTTTCAATTCCATGGTGTGGGCACGTTCTCAATAGTTCCTTGAATCTCGTGAATGCATCGTAGAAAGTTTCTCCCGATTGTTGTTGGAAAGTTCTAATTGCTTTGCGAGTATCACTTGTCTTTTGCTGAGTATAATATTCTTCCGAAAATTGTTCTTGCATTTGTCACCAATTGTAAATGCTTGCTGAAGGTAATTCCAAGAACCATTGTTTTGCTCGATATTTCAAGGTAAATTGGAAGAGAACTAATTTAATATCATCTTGAGAAAAACCTTGACCACCATCGATTGTTGTACACACCGCTTCAAATTCTGCTATATGTAAATAGGGATCCTCGGTAGCTCTTCCATGAAAACTGTGGAGGTATTGTAATGCATGGGGTCTCACCTCGAATTGCCTTCCTCTTGCAAGAGGTTGTACAATTAGAAAGCATTCACAGCAATGGCAGGACGGAAGTGACTATCCATGCCTTGAACTGGAAATTGTTGGTAACCTTGATTACCAGGAACACCATTGAAGGGTGGAATGCCTCTATATTTATAATTTGGTGGTTGTCGTCCATTCACTGCTCCTTGACCAATGTTTTCGTATGGAGGTGGTTGACGACCTCTATAGCCCAGATCTCGTGCTCCTCTTGGTATATCATATCCTCTTTCAGCATAAAATCCATCCTCCTCATTTAATCCCCCATCCCAATCATCTACTCTATCACCTTGGTACTCATCAAGGTAGGATTCTTCATTCTTAATAGAAGGTTCAACCCGATCGGCCAAATTATGTTGTTTTGGTTGAGCACGATTAGGGTGGTTTAGGCCTCCTGGTTGGTTAGGCTCAGGATTAAATGGACAGAAATTTTGAAATTGTGGCGACGGTTATTAATGTAGAGGGGTGGTGGTGGAGGTGGTTGTTCACCTTGGTTGTTTCTGGGATTAAGATTTTCCATCGTTTGTAGTGGATGGCTTTCAGGTATTTTAGACAATCTTTGAAGAATATGATGTGCTCTTGCAGAACCGGTTTCTTCTTTAGAATGAGTATCACCCCTTTCAGATGGGGTAATCAACATTTTTGCTCTTTGATTTACTTGGTTTCGCCTTGCTGCTTTTACCACTTCCAGATCAAATATCAGAGGTGCTTTCCTTCCGGAGTGTCTTGTATGCATAACCTGTCGCTGCACACCGCAAGAAAACCGAGAGTAGTACTGAACGAATAAAAAGTAAAACTAAATTAAACTAAACTAAACTAAAGCTTAACACTTTGCGCATGTATTCCCCGGCAACAGCGTCATTTTGATCGTGTTGTCGTGGTTGGATAAAAAACAAGTTAATATTAAAGACTTAGCTACCTATAACTAGTACGGGCAAGTAAGGTCATCTCCACAGGGAATTGGTGGAAAGTGTAAAGGTTTATACCTAAGAACTTGAAACACGAAACGAAAATACTAAAAAGCAAAGATTTTTGGGTTTTTATTTAAATGGAAAGGTAAATTGAATGAAAACAGTTAAGAAAGCAACAAAATTGATAATTGGTTTTGAAACTTATGAGAAAAAGGCAACCATTTTAAAGATTCAAGTTCAAAGATCCACACTTGGTTTCATAAGTATCGATTGGGAATCACATATTTTGCAAAATCGTTTAATTAACATCATAATGATGAAACAAACTTTTAAGATTTGCTAGTTCACACAATTACTAACTCATTTATGCAAAGCATTCACATACATGGCAAACTGCTCACGATGCAAGGAAACCGAGTGTGAATGAAAGCACACAAATACTTAAACATAAACAAATCTTTAAACTTTAAACAAACATACAATGATATTCTTGTGTCAAAAGAACATAACCCAAAACATCAATCAAACTAAACCTAATACTTCACTTACAAGAACTCTCCTCCCGAAAGTGATTGCGAACAAGATTAGCCGCTCATTGGAATGATTGGATCTTCTATGCTTGATTGGATGTTGTTAATGCTTGATTCGGGTGAAACCGTAGTGAAAAGAACTCCCAAAATCGCCTTGAAAACCTCTAAAATTGGTCAGATTAAAGTCTCTTTCGAAACCCTAATGATTGGGTTCAAATAGGGAAGAAAATCTTCAAAATCCAAAGGTTGTTAGGGTGAACGACATATGATACGGTGACCCCGGTGTATCATACTCCGGTTGTGAAGTTTTACAGAGCTCTTTCACTGGATTTTATTCAGGATACGCTGGCTGATACGATGACCAACGTATGATATGTGGGTCGATACGGTGACTGATATGGTGGCCAGAGTATGATATGGCGATGGATACGGTGACTGATACGGTGGTTCCTGACTGACTTGATTTTACTCCGTCTTTTGTGTAATTGCACAACCGGTCCTTCCACTTGCTCCAATACTTCCGTAAATCTTCCAAAATATGTACTTTTGTCTTCTAGCACCTGTACACATTAACATACTCAAAGTACACATGTTTGACACTAATATTCGTATAAAATAAAGCCATTAAACGTTATAAGTATCGGATAAACACCTTACGATCAAGCATCATGGCTGCTAACACCAACCATTTGAAGTTATTTATTCAAAATTCTTTCATCGGACTAAAACCTTCTGAAAAATAATCACACCAATAATCAACTTGTACTTTGAATTAAATGATTTTGTTGAGTCACGGCTGAAGCTTGCAAAGAAAATAGGTAACTTTCTTCATACAAACAAAATATTTAACGCGCAAATATGATGGATCAATAATGAATTATCCAAAACACCGTGGAGTGCACAATATGATCATTAGATTCATGATCAATTAAAGTGATTCAAATGCCCAAATATGATGGATCAATAATGAATTATCCAAAACACCGTATTACTTCTCAAACTTGCTACCAATGTTTAGAAAAACATATGAATCAAATGATTAACATACGAAATAATAAGTTGTATCCTTAAAGAGCTTTTGTATGTTGATTTATCTGAGGTAAACATTGATCAGAAATAAGTACCCTTAGGAACATCGAACTGCTAATCGGAATTGAAAGTCATCATAATCGGCAGTGCTAGTTATAATTGGAAGTGTTTCGGAAAATATTATACTGGTCGGGAGTATTGTTTTTGTCTACCGTTAGGGTGTTTCAGCAGATGCCCTTTTTCTCGGCTGATTGAAGTTTCAACAGATGAACTTTGGCAATTTAGGACTGTTAATCGGTAGATGTTTTCCAGAAGTTGTAGCTTTCAGCGGCAGATGCTTGTACGAAGAGAATTGAACGGCTACTTTAATGCACTAGTGCAAATAGTTATATAAGGTGCGGACCTGATTTTTTGAAGGGGCGAGTGGTCTAAAAACCGCCCCTTACAGCCTTCTTAAAATTTAAATGACCACAAATTAGGTGAAACCGCCCCTTATGATACCTTTAGGGACATGTATTATGACCGCCCTTTATATTACCTTTAGGGGCATTTTTGGACCACCCCTTATAGCATTCTCAAAATTTAAATGAGCATAAATTGGGCGAAACCGCCCCTTATGTTACCTTTAGGGGCAAGTATTATGACCGCCCCTAATAGCTTTTTCAAAATTTAAATGAGTACAAATTGGATGGTTTTGGAACCCTATAAACACCACGAAAGCCTACGGCCCAATATCCTTCACCACATTTTTAGCAACTTCTCTTTCCTCTCACACCCCCTTATTCTTCACAAGATCCACCTTTAGGGGTGTGATGTGTTGATTTTAGAGATATTAAGTTGTTTGATGTGATTTACAAGACCTAACTTTTATTAATTTTATCGATATGTAGTGGAAAATTGTAAAATGATGAAATCGTACTTTAGTGAGTTGGCTTTTTAAGATTCTTACGTGGGTTTTGTTTTTCGTTGAAAATTTTAGGTGTAGTTGGGGATAAAATTGTTGATGGCTGATCAAGCGTTGGAGGGTAGTCAACCATTTGATCTCTCAAAACACCCATCCAGAATAGGTTTTACTCTTCAGTATTTTCTATTATAATTCGTCTTATGTGTGTATGTATTATTGTTACTGTTATAATTATCATGTTCCTTTATTGTATGGTAATTCAGTTTGTACTTAGTGTGTGTTCTTGGGCTTATGTGTGTAAATGCATATAATTATTGTTAGGACCGTGTACGTACGGAGTACTAACTGATTCTTCATGATGCCAAATCAAATAGTGTGGAATCTTATTTTGATTGGTGATTCAATCAGGGAAAATGTTAACCAGATCAAACCTAACGATTAGAAAAAGTTAAGAATGAACTAGGAATGATCTGAAACATTCTATGAAGTTGGAATGGACGAACAGGACGCTCTGGGTCGACTAGGGTTTCAAGTATTCGAAGTGTTATGTTTTTCCACGAATTAAGTGGTATTTATAGGTTACAGCTCTCATTCGTACGACCTAGCCAAGCGACTAGCTCAGTCGTGCGACTGAGTCATACGATTAGTTCATTCGGACGACTGAGTCAGTCTTATGACTCAATCGTATGATTGACTCAATCACCTGATTCAGTCGTGCGATTGGCCCATTCGCATGGTCCAGTCGTACTACTGAATCA